>JANHZU010002188.1:397909-409716 GCA_032468055.1 Acrochordus granulatus | reverse complement strand
CCTGAAAAGACAAGTATATCCCAAAATTTTTCTATAAATTGCTGATTGGGTAGTAGTGTAGACACAGTGTAGCTTAATTAGGACATTTGAATTGAAAATATAATGTGCTATATGTGGAATCTCTGTCAGCTTGGAAACATTCTATTACTTAAATTTGATCTAGAAAGATAAACCCATTTCCAAGAAATATCAACTAGAGAAAAATCATGATAGATTGAGTTTAAGATTTTTTTAAAACAATTTGTACGAGGATTAGACCATATCAAACAAATATAAGTGTGGGCTATGATGCAAATTCTCTTTCAGAGGCATTAAAAGTTATTTAAGTTGGTGTTTATTTTCTGTGTTTCTACAACAGTAATCTTTAAATTAGCCTCTTTGCCCAGATGCATTTGGGGCAAAATATTTATCAATGGAATACTGGATAAGAAAGGGATGAGCTGATACATGCCCCAAAACATAAAAGGACATGTCTACAAACATATTTTAATTTAACATTAATGTGTTTTTAAAATGCTTTTCATATATGTATTGGACCTATTGCACACCGCCTAGAGTGTTCTTGGAGCTATGTAGCTTCAACACATCCAATAATCAAATAAACATTGATAACAATCTTTTTTGTTCTTATCATATAAAGTTTCTTGGTCAGCATCTTTTTCCCAACTTCAGATATCATACAAATGTTGAGCTACTGCCCAGCAATAGTAAATCTATGTGGAATTGCATTGACCTGTGCTTGCAGATCTGCGTTAGCCAAGATTAACAAGAATGAATTGGTATACTGCTTTTGCAACTCTTTTCTTATTTTGTTTCCACAACTTAGCAGTTTTTAACAGCAGAAGTTATGTTGTTGAATCAAAATATAGTTGGCTTAAGCAATCAGCTTCTTCTGGTCCTGCTTTTGATCTCTGTTTCGTGTGCCTTCTTGATGAAGTCATTTTGTAAAGCTGATCTGCTGGGAAGAGTAATATTCTGCTGGAGTCTGCTGTCCTCTTGAAGTTAAAAATAGAACTGTTATGATAAAATAATTAGTATTTTGGCTGCAGAGGTGTCTGAACCATTCCTGCAGTATGATCGAGTACGTCGCTTCAGTTAACTTCTTTTTCTTCTTAGTCCACTACAGAGCCATAAATATACATAAGGTAAAATGTAAAGGTTTCCTCTGCTAGTCATGTCTGAATCTAGGAGGCAGTGTTCACCTCTGCTTTATAGCCGAAGAGCAGCAGTGTCCGAAGATGCTTCCGTGGTCATGTGGCCAGCGTGACTATATGCTGAGGCACACAGAATGCTGTTACCTTCCCACTGAGGTGGTACCTATTTATCTACTTGTATTTTACATACTTTTGGACTGCAAGGTTGGCAGGAGCCGGAGCAAGTAATGGGAGCTCACCCTGTTACATGGCACATGAGTCTTGAACTCAGGCTGCCAACCTTCTGGCTGATAAGCCCAGCGTCTTGACTGCCCAACCACCATGCCCCCCTAAAAACATTCTAAACACGAAACCCCTCTGAACACATACACACATATCTATGGTTAAAAATACAACATAATTTAGGTATGATAAACTAGCAGCCAGTGAAGCTACTTTGGGTAATTCCTAATAATGTCATCATCTCTAGAGGGTGACAAATTGAGGAACACCATTTTAGGCAAATAAAAGAAACAGTTCAGGTGTTTATAGAAAACAATTAATTAACTATGTAATTCTAAATGAAAACCAACGCCCAATAAAAGTGATCAGAAACTTGAAGATTACTTAAGTCCTTACAGTATATCAGGGATAGTCCTCTTAATACAAATTCTGTCTGATTGAAAATAGGAAATAATTGGCATTAAAAAGCCAGCTGTTGATGAAAAAGCCATTCCTCTATTAATTATGCCATATTTTTGTTCAAAGATTAATATGTAAATATGTCTGAATCATACCTGCACCTTCTGTCTTTCAATAACATCTTTACAGTAAGCATTACATATACAAGTAATAATCCTTTGTGTTGCAATATTGCTCTTGATGTACAAGGCAACCAATAACATTACATTCTTTCTCTCGTGCGATTAGTGTGTCCACCCATCCTTAATTTTTTTATTATTCTATTAAGAAGCAGCTTCAGTTAAAGTTGAAGACTGTTTCCTTCACATCATTAGAGCTAATCTTATTGAAAAGAATCAGCCTAGTCCTAAAAGCATGAGGCTTTTCGCCAATGAAGCTATTATAGTATTTAAAATTGGTTTCATACAGCTTGCTGGGTGATACACTATACTACACTTAATGGTCTTTCTCTATTTCGCCTTTTTTTGCACATAGTTTACATCATCTTTCATGGTCATCATGCTCATAGTTTAATATGGTGAAAGTTTAAATACATACACACAGAGACACACACAGAAAGAGTTATTATACAAATGTTCTAGAAAGTTATATCTTCACCCTAATCATAAAAGACATAGAACCATAAAAACATAAGCAGATGAAAGATATCTAGAATGGTTTTTCAGTTTTTCTAGATGTCATCAGATTTAAGGGATCCTAGTGGGCTTAGTTACCAGTGACTCGACTTAATTATTTACTTTCTCTATAATGATGTAGAATGTAAAAGACTAATACTCCATGGTACTGTGGACAGATAGGATAGAGGTTAAAGCAAGTTAAGCAGGATAGATGAGGCATCAGTTGTGGATCCCCTTTAGCTATCTGAAATGCTGAGTATTGGTTCTGATAAGTTAGTCATCATACTCAAATCCTTGACCAGTATAACGGTTGCTTCTGACAGTATATTCCATCTGAGGGACCAGAATTAAGGATAGGAGAATTCAGCTTTATTTGGGAATTTTTGCCATTTTCTCTGCCTTACCATTTGGGCTTATAAGGCTCTGAACTGCCACAATTTACTTTGCAAATGCACACACGCTTGTTCAGCCAGTGTTCGTTAGATTACTAGGTCTTCCTCCAACGTCTGAGCTTCAGGAAATGTGCAAGTTCTGTCAGAGGCATTAATAATTGAAAGGAGATGTGCGCTAAGGACTTTCATTTCTGTAAAAAGAACTGAGTATCAAAAGTACTGATCATATGAGTTTTTTACTATTAATGTACAGTTTATATTTTTTGGCACATTAGATCTGGTATTTCTTAACTGTGGTAGTTTACTAATGAAGCGTTACATGTCTGTACTGTATGAACATCATTGCCCTTCAGATAACATATCCATTTTAATTATGCTAGCTTTATCATTTTTACCCAAGCTTAGTAGAAAACAGGGGTTCACTGTTGTCATCACAATATAATTGTGACATACATACCTCTGTATTATTCACAAATGAATAATGAGGATTTATTATAAGAATGTACAACTAAAGGTTCTTCACCTCCCCCTTGGACTCAGCTTGCGCTTCCCTGAGGGAGGTACACCTCGCAGTTTGGGAAACCCTGGTATAAAATAAAGAATTGGGCATTTCTTGAAATAGGAGAACAGTACTTCAAACTGAAGAATTTGTTTAAACGATCTGGGTAGCTTTCCTGTAGATTCTACTGTTATCTTCATTTTCTAATGGAGATGATAGCAGTAGCATTCAAAGGTAACTGCCTGGCTAATATAAACAAGTGTGGCTGGAGAAAAATATTTCTTTCATGAAACTCACTGAGGACAGAGTCATCCTACTATCACAGCGATAGTGTGAAATGAAGTGAAATGATCTCCGTGTAGAAGTGAAATTATACACAAAACACACTTGGCAAAGAAAATAATTGAGGTTTTTGCTTAACAATTGTATCGTCTAATCTCTAGCAAGAGTATTATTTCTGTATGGATCAGGGAATAATAGCAATCTAAGGCAAGCAGCTGTTGCAAATTAACTTAGGTAAATTTATTTGTTTGTTTGTTTGTTTATACATCACATTTATATGCCACCAAATTCCTAAGAGACTCTTGGCAGCTCAGATTAACATACATTAACTTCCGTAGACATTTATATTAAACCCCACCACCCAGTTAATCAGCGGTGTTTGCGTCTGGGGGCTCCCGCCACAGATCCTGCTCCGCCCACAAACTCAGGCAGGTCCAGTGCCAATTTCCTGCTCCCCACATTGCTGGCCTGCTTTTCCCACCAAAGTGGTAAATATAGATTTTTTGCAGATCTCTACCTAACAAACCTGGTTATTACAATTTTAAAATATAAATTATCATTTAATTCAAAAATAAAATAGAAGTGTTTAGAGCCTGTAGCACATATACATTTTCAGGGACAAGGAAGAACTGTTCTTTCTTACATTGTTCAGAAAGCATACAAAAATGTTCTTAAGATAGATTCTTATGATTGCTCCTTTAAAATATTTTAATGTCAATTTATCTACAAATCAAATGAGGCATTTCATAGTAGAATAGTGGCAACTGCTCTGCTGGAATATTATATTTGCTTTTAAAAAATAATGTACAATTTAGTATACGTGTGTCAAGCTCTTTTTTAAATACTACTTCTAATGCTAGTAGAATAATATGTATCAATGCATCTAAAAGAAGCTAAAACTAAACATGCAAAGCAAAGGAATTGTATAATGAATTATGCCTTCTATAGTTTTGCCAAAAAAATAGTGGGTAGATGACAGGGAAGATGTGAAAGTACAGATTACACATACAGTACTTGACAGTGTAATCCTGCAGTGAACAAAAATTACACAGAAGGGTGGGACCCTGTAGTTAAGTTGCAGACACTCCAAGTTAGTTAAGCCAGAGAGCACTCATAATTTTATCAATCCAGTATTTATAAAGATTGAATTCATGTGTATTTATGTAATATAGCAATTTCAAAGTTTCAAGAGTGCCCTTAAACATTTAGCTGAGATTGGGGTGATAAAAAAGGAAGCTAAGGAACAATAAGGAAATGGATATTTCTCATACATAACTTTACATCCTTGTGGGGATTCTTTTACAATACTACAGTACAGAATATGCAGTGCTCATATCATAAAACAACTCTTTTTTTTTTTAAAAAAATAGCTTTTATTTTTATCGTTAGAAAATTGAAACAACATAAAAGCCTACTGGATCACTCCAAAGGCCCATGCAGTCCAACGTTCTAGGTCAATAATGGCTAACTAATGCTTTTGGAAAGTTCACAAGCTTGAATCTTTGACAGTCTCCTTTCATTGATGTTTCTTTCCAAGGATTTGAGATGTTTTGTATTGCATTCAACCATCAGCCTAGTTGGGAACTAGAATTTCTCAAGGCAGGAATGTCAGTCACACCAGCAACTTCAGAAAGTCAATTAAATGTACAGCATTTCTGTTCAAGAACAAGAACTACAAATTAAAATGTCTATTAAACCTTGGGAAGGGTGAAAGAAATAAACACCAACATTAAAGTACCCAGGTTTCAAGAAAGGTCTCTATTTCTTTCTGGCATAAGGCAAGCAATTGCTTACAGTCCCCTTTTAAGACCATCCAAATGGGATGCCATTTCCACAGCTGCTGCCAACCAACTCCATTTAACTATGTGCTTATTTCTCGTAGTCCTTAATCTCCCTGAATTTAGCTTTAAACTTTGTGAAAGCTAGGGAAAAACTCTTTCTCCATGTTATTTACCATTCATAATTTTGTATCCTTTATAAGTTAAATTACAGTGGGAGCTAGAACTCAAGACATTATCTGCTGACTTAAAGCTTTTTGTGACACCTGCTATGTTTTTAGTCAGTAATATTGGCCTAAATAGATCAGTGATGTAATGCAGAGTCTGATGCTCTGATACTGTATACTGTAAAGGTAGTTAAAATCTTGGGCTGTTCCTTTTCTGTTCCTGTGTTAATTAATCTTTGAAAAAAGAAGAGCCCTTGACAGCTGCAACAAAGCCCAGGTGTATTTATCTTTCCGTCAAAGAAGCATACTTGAATCTTTCTTTCTAAGCCTGCTTTTAAAAAGTAACTCTTAGTTTAGTTCTAAACAACTTTACTTGGAACTCTTCATAAACTTCCAATTTTGTGACAAAATATATTTCTTGATTTTATAGTTTTGTAAAAGACAAATTAATTGGCATTTTTGCAAATACAACTTTTCATTTTTTAAAAAAGTTTGTTAGCCTAAAGCAAATTTAAGTCTACATATATTGGGATACAGTATATTGATAAATACATAACTTTAATATATGTTCAGAAATAAAGATGTGTAGAGAAATTATTAAAATATATTTAAATAGTTACATAAGGATGTTTGAAAGTTGGAATAAACTTACAGATTATAAATGAGCACATGAAATACAGTACATAAGGTTATTGCTTGGTCCATCTATTTTCACTTGGAAGCAAAGTACTGAACAACTGGATTTTTTTCCAAGTGTACTTCGACACAATCATCCAGCTGTCTCTCAAGCCACTGGCTGCATTCTCATATTGCACATAAGCAAAGTAATTGGGATGAACATATGCTCCTAAAACCTTACTTTCAGGGGGATTTTTCTTTGGGTGACTAAATGGCACTGCCTTCCAGCTATCCATTCTGATTTTCAACATTCAGGACACTCCTACTTACAGTATATTAAGGACTGAAATGAGTAAGATGGGAATCAACAAGTCTCACACCACACATAAGAAACATGAAACAAATATCTCTGACTTGGAAAGCCAAGAAAAGAATGATTAAAAATGTATTTTTAAAATAGGGAAAATAGGATAGGATTTAAACCCTGGAGTTCACACAAGGCCCCATGTACATACAAACACACACAGTTTATTCCTATGTTCCATTGTAGACAGATTATATATCTACTAGAACTTTATTGATTATAAGTAAAGAAAATTATGTCAAGTCTGTGAAGGGGAATTAGTATCTATAGCTATGCCTGGTGAAATCTGAAAAGTAAGTAGAATTCTTCTGATCAAGTTTGTAACTGTGTTAGTAAAATAGTTCATATGTCTAAAATATTCCCTAATCTAGCAATTTAATTTCTTTATGCATTGAAATTTCAGAAATAAGGTTATTTGTAAAGCAATGGAAGACAGCTATCTTTTGTTGGTTATTTTGAATGAACAATTAGCATTAAAACTATATTTTTTTAATAAGAGCAGAAAGCAATTGACACCCATTGATCAATGCCATGAAATCAGGACTTTGTATGTTGGAAAGTGCCCAATGACGTCTGCCTGACTGGTGAGAGAATCACTTTGATACGATATTGTCAGCCCTTCAACATAGGACAGTTCTGAAAATAGACTAAAACAAACCACAAAAACCTGGAGCTATTGATATGGATTATAGCAACAGTCTCTTGAAAGACTAACAGCATTGCCTCTTCTCTTCCTCTTATGTCAAAGAGTGTCAAGGCAGAGTTATTTTAAGTTTCTAACACTTTCCTCCTTTCCCAGCTTAATTCACATTTTGCTAATTGCCTCTGTTGCATTCTTTCTCCAAGGTCATCTCTGTGGTTCTCTACATATTCATCTCAGTCAATGCCCTTAGGGTTTTTTGCAGACTCCCTAAACATTGCATAAACTTGTCTGAATTTTTGAAGGACTTCACAAAAGTTTCTCTTTTGGCATCACCAGCCCCGCCTTTAGCAGAATGAAATAGTTCTCTCAAGTAACAGACACTGGAAATCAGGAAATGTAATCAAGTGATGGAAGGCATAGTTGTGCATGCTACACGGCTAAATCTGTATCCATAAGCTAGACTGTACTCCACAGTATAGAGGAGGATATTGTCCTATCTTTGAAATATAATACTAGAGCTTTTTAATTTTCCTTTTAAAGACAGAACCTCAGAATCATTGTCCTTGTTTTTTGTTAATATGCAGCATGCTGGTCTGTTCCTATGCATATCTGATGATTTGTTAATTTTAAGAGTTTTTGTAATTTTATGTGGATTTTAAAAGAATTTTTTTTATATTTCATGTTTTTTATTAAAATGATAGAATGCTATAGAAACATGTCTAGTTTGTAGCATTTGCAGCAATTAACATTTTCTCTATTTAAACCCTTTTAGAGATTTAACATTTTTAAGTTGAAACAGAATTCAAAAAAGAATAGTAGGGATCTTCAGCAGCTATTGAATTGGCCACCCTAGTGAATGTGAACATGTTTCACTGGCTCAGTGTTGCAAAATTACCTTGGGTGTAACTCCATTAAAACAGAATATATAATCTTATGTGATCAGATTTAGGCATAGTTAAAAATGAAACAGTATTAGACTAAGACGTAAAAAACTTTTAAAAAAACAATTAAACTGACATGTAACTCTGAAGTTTTGTGGTCTTGTGATTTGTCCAGCATATGGTTAATGAGTAGTCGGTGATCATGAATAAAGAAAACTATGTACTTCTGATTTTGCTATCTTAGCTATAACCACTAATAAGCACCATTCACCTGTCTTGAAATCTATTTTCAATTGTATTTATATTTACATTATTATTGTTTAACTTACATTCTATCCTTTATCTTTGCAAGCAATGACCTGTTTCACTGAAGAAAATTATAGAGGAAGCAGAATAGCAGGAACTGAGCATCTGCTTTTCAGTTGCCAGGGGTATGGGGAGAAATTTTGTATTTGCATAAATGTTTTAGGACACGATTTGGGGAATGTTGCATACTTTTTGATGTTTCTGTGACTGGCAAATAATACTAATGGTAATGAGGATTGAAATTTGGACTCAAACCAATAAATTGCATTGGTGTATTTCACTATATAAATCAGAAAGTATGTGAGACTTCTGGAGAGGCCAAGAAAGCTAGACATTATTTTTCAAGCAAATTACTATCATTAATTAATGCTGTTGGACACATTGGGAGTTGAAATATATCTTCCACTTAAAAAAAAGCAGCCTTTCCTCAACCTCTTTAGCATTGGAACGGATATGACATTTCCAGACTACTTAGGAACCACTTTCAATGAATCAAAAGTATGAGCAAATGTAAAAATGGACATCTTTAATTGCTAGGACATGATCCAGAAAAAGATAGTCTTGTTTAAGACAAAGCATAGACCTGAAAGATAATGCTGATGCTAATTTTCAAACAAAATATCAGGTGTAAGAGTAATATCATCACTACTACAGAATTCCAGGGGAACGTTTGAGCCATAAATGTCAAGCTTTATCTTCTGGTCAAGTTCTCATACATAGCAATGTAACAAATTAGCATTGTGGAAAAAATTATTGTGAACATTCATTTTAAGTCTTTCAGTGTATCTCTCTGAACCTTGAAATAAGTGTTAAGGCTGCAGTCTCCTTTATCTAACTTCTGATAATGACTCAGTAAATTAATTGTCCCCAGCCTGGTACCTTCTACGTTGCATTTTGGGATTTCAAACCCCAGACAAGATGGCTAAGAGTTATACTTAGTGTGAGTTGCAAGAACAGAAAGTCAGTATATATGGGGAATATGGGAAGATCCCTTCACTTAAAGGCATTAACGTTAGAGATGGGCTAAATTTATTGCTGCAAAACTATTCCGACCTCAAAGAATTGTTTCAAGCTTTTAAAAAAAATTCATCTGTGCTTGAAAGAGTCCATTTCAACTTCTGAATTAAGAACATTTTGTACACTGCTTATTAAGAGTACAGGATGCTTTATTATAATCTGATGTGAAAGAAAATGTCCTTTCCTATTTCAGGGAAGAGCTTCACATTGACTATCACAGTCTTCACAAATCCTCCACAAGTAGCCACATACCACAGAGCTATCAAGATAACAGTGGATGGACCTCGAGAACCAAGAAGTAAGTATTCGGAGAACACTGTTGCTCTCTTCAGTCATTCAAACTTCATTAGGTGAAGGGAAGATGGAGATGAGCTTGTTGAGCCTGGACTTTCTATTTTCTGCCCATTATCAGCCTGTTTGCCTCTCATATATTTGAAAGGGAATGTCTGTATCAGGGGAGTTCTGTAGTTATTTCAGCTACCGTGCAATCTATATACTATTAAAACTTTCATCTTGACCTTTAACTGGCTGAAATGGTGCATCATAGGGCATCTGTTTTTGAACCAAGGTACTTCAAATGGGCTTACTTATGGAATGTGTCCAAAATCTGGAACCAGTGACTCCCAAGGGAATGAAATTGTGGGACACTGTGGCTGCTTCAGTGCTAATGGCTGCTGCTGCAGTCACGGGATCTTCATTTTTTAATGTTCTGTGACAGTTTTCCAGCTAGTCCTGCAATCCCTTGCTCCCTCCCCCACCAAGCAGCAGCCATTTACCTGCTGCTGAGAAGGGAAGGGAGATTTCTGATGCTTCCTGCCAGCTTCCTATAAGGAAACCCAAAAAGGAAGTCAGCAGGAAGATAGAAGTCACACCTGTTCCACTGTTTGTTTCTTTTGGGTTGTTTTTTTTTTTTTTGCCTGTCCTTGGTCATTCTGTTTCTCTGTTCAGATAAGGAAATTACTCTGAAATAATGATGAAATAAGGGCATGCAACATGGGGCTACCCTTAAAGAGCATCCAGAAGTTACAGCTCACACAAAATGCAGTGGCACATGCAGTTTTTGGAGCCTATAGAGTGGCCCATGTAACATCATTACTGCGAGAGCTGCATTGATTGCTTGCCTGTTTCCAGGTGCAATTCAAGGTGTTGGTTATAATCTTTAAAGCCCTATATGAATTGAGGCCTGGTTATCTGCTAAACTGTCTGACCCCACTGGGACAAGCCTGCACCACCTGTGCTGGCAATAAGAGCCTTCTCCAGATTCCATCAGCAGAGAATTTTGGTTGGCAGGATCCAGAAGGAGAGCTTTCTCTGCCATGGCTCCCACCCTTTGGAACATCTTGCCCCCAGAGGTGAGGTTGGGCCTCTCCCTTCTGGCCTTCCATAAAGCCCTGAAGACCTGGCTTTATGGGCTTGCCTAGGGGCCTGGGAGGGGGACGTCTGTTTGGAGGTGGTTAGTAGATCAACCACAGTGGTTTCCCTTTCTCCTACCATCTACCAACCCCTCTATCACCTACTCGGATTCTGGTTGGGGGTTTTAATTCTTTTAATGATTTCTGTGTTTATAGTTTTTATCTGTGAGCCACCCTGAGTCACTTGTAGCTAGTTGGCAGCATATACATGGAATGAATGAATGAAATAACAGTAAGAGATTACATGAATTGAGACAGCTCCATCTACATACACAATGCTACATTCATACGATGTATGAAGGGTACAATGAGTGAGGAAGTGAAGTCAGCAATGCACTTTAGTTCTCAGGCTTCATGATGAGTTGTGTATAGAGGGACTGAGGATTTCAGTCACAGAATTCTATATAGTACAATATTATGTTCTATTAGTAAAGTGTTTAAATTAGGCTAAGCAAAGCAGCTGTGCTATATATAGTTATTTATTTATTTGATTTCTATGCCACCGAAATCCGGAGACTCTCAGCAGCTAACAAAAAACAAACATTAAAAACATTAATTAAAACATTAAAAGAATTAAAATAAAATAAAAAACCCGGCAGAACTAGAGACGTGGGCTAAAAATATTTCACATATAAAAAAGGGGGGTGAGGATGGCTAGTGATCAACCAGCCACTTCCATGATGATAATGAGCCCCCCCCCCCGGAGCCCCAGGCCATCTCGCAGAGCCAGGTCTTAAAGCCCTTCCAGAAGGCCCTAAGGGAGGGGCAGCCCTCAACTCGAGGGGCAAGATGTTCCATAGGGCAGGAGCCATAGCAGAGAAGGCTCTTCTCCTAGACCTCGCCAGCCGAAATTCCTTAGCCAACAAGAACTGGAGAAGGACTCCTCTGCTGATTTTGGTGGGCTGGGAACTCCCCATCAGGGTGACATGGTTCCTCAGATAGCCTGGTCCCATGCCATGAAGGGCTTTGAAGGTCAATGTTAACACCTTGAATTGT
>JANHZU010002188.1:361098-371596 GCA_032468055.1 Acrochordus granulatus | reverse complement strand
CCCAAAAATATTCACCAAAAAATCATTTTCAACGGAATTTGATGTAGAAATGATTGTCCCTAACATCTGAAACAAGTGGCCATGATTAACACACAATATAAAGCAGAAATAACTAACCAGCACTTACGGATCTGCTTCGAGGCAGGCTCTGGCCTCGGCTGCTGCTTGCTGGCTCGGAGGATCTGCTGCCACTGCCACTCAAGGCAAAAGGGCCTTTTCCCTCAGTTTTCTAGGCATTGTGGGCAGTTTGGAAACACTTCTTGCCTCCATACTATGAGGGGAGAAGCGACGAGGGGGGATTTCTGCTTTATTTTGGGCACGGACAAAGACAATTTCTGCTTTACTTTGTGTATGTGCGTGCACACATGCACTTTGAGAATATCCCAGTGCGAGGGACGGGGAGGGGACTGCATGGAGATTAAATCTGGAGTCTGAAGTCTCAGGAGTTCCATCTCTTGAACGCCTTTCACTTAATTTACACTGTTTATGCAACGAGAGAGGGGGGCTCATTGCGATCAGGATTCTGGCAAGATCAGTCACATGCACAGTAATGGAGTAAACTGCATGCAGCAGAGTCGGCAGAATGCACGTGCACACTTGCCACGTCGGCAGAACTCTCGCGCGGGGTTGCCACCTGTGCAACAATTGAGTAAAGCACACAGTAGTCGGCAGTACATGCTCGCATCTGCAGAACTCTCGCGCGGGGTTGCCGCCTGTGCAACAATGGAGTCAAGCATGCGGTACAGTTGGCAGAACGCGTGTGCGTCTTGTCACGTTGGCAGAACTCTCGTGTGGGGTTGCTACCTGAATGAGAAGTACAGAGCGCGCTGACTGATGACACGCAAGTTATCACACGAAGTTTGCTGTTGTATGAGTCGCAGCTCGTCTAGCGTAATAAATTTTATTAAATTTTTTTGCTTGTCCTGTGAGTTTCACCTCTTGTGAGTTACCACTGTATTTGCTTTGATTTTTTATCATTAGGTCCAATATATTTAGATATACAGTATTGTCTAAATAAATTTGCTTTGGCTTGCATACTGTAGAATATATGTGTATATGTATATGTATGTCTGTGTGCATTCACCTTGTATATTTCCTTTCATAGACTGTAGCTTCCTTACATGCCTCCATACGTATATGACACTTTCCTGCTGCTTCCATTCTTGAATCTCATGTCATCAAACCGTACTTGCAGTTGGGCTTAAGACTGTCCAACCAGAAACCAAAAAACACTGTAGGTATGTGTGAAAAAATAACCACCAGTAGGCCACAGCAGTGGGTATGTTATTCTGCTCTTGAGAAAGACATGCATCACTTCCTGCACTAGAGAAAATTCCAACAACTTGTTAAATTGGAGAACTAATAACAAGTGAAAAAGAAACAAAATATCAGGATTTGAAAACTGAAACTGAAAGACTTTGTAAGAAAAAGTAAATGTATATAAATTGTAATTGGAGTAATTGAACCCACATCAAAAGGATTCAGCAATATTTGAAAGTTTTAAATTTACCAAACTTGAAAACCATCTTGCTTAGAACTTCCTACAAACTACAGCAGTTTTTCCACAGTTCATAGGCTCTTGGTAAGAAACTGAATTATCAGAAAATAGTCATTCTGAAGACTGAAATTCTTTGAATGAATTGATGATGAACAAGATTAATTTCCCAGAGGATATGAAAGTCAATCTCTCAAACTTTGGTTCAAAGAAAAGAAAACAATTTTGGGAGGTGTATATGCATGTTTAATTCTTCATGTTTGTACATAGCTCCAGATCTCACTGCTTTTTTTTTTGGTCTGTTCTGAAAAACAAAGTTAAGCCTACTATGTAAAAAGTTAACTTGGAAAACTCATATCTTGAGAATTAATTCATTAATGTGAATTCCAGTGCTTAGATTACTAGTCCCCATTAATAAATATTTTGCTTGGGTTAATTTCACTTCCCAGAAGAGATTATCTTCTTTCCCTAAAGCATGTTCTTTCCCTTCCCAACCCCAACTCCCTATTTAATGGAAATAACGTTTATTTTTATGGTATTATCTGCAAGAAAGGACTTGGTTGCAAAGGAAAGAATGACAGTTAATGCTTCACAATGGAGATATATAACCACAAAAAAGTTTGATTATCTTCCAGTGGATGTCCTCTTGTTGGGGCTCAGTTGATTTCAATTTCTTGGAACCATTTACATAACTTTTTTGGGATTAGCCTGGACTGTGTTTGTCACCCTTCACATGATCCAGAATAATACATTTTCCCTATCTCTGTTAGATAGCAATCAGACAGGCTCCAATCCCACTCCTTGCCCCCTATCTACAGTACATATTTAATTCAAATCGGACCACTCAGGTAATGTCTGATATGGCAGATTGGTTCATTTAGAGACATAACATTCCTGGGTGGTTGGACTAGGAAACATGTTTGGGACTTTTATTCATACTTCAGCAATGGGAAGATATGATGGAAGTTGTTTCTCAAGATGGTAAAGTTTTAGAGCTATATCTATCCATCTCATCGAAGTAGAGGGTGACCAACCATTTAGCAGATGACTTAGATTGGAACTAGACCATATTTAGAATATAGAATTGAGCTTTCATAATAATCTGAGTTTTGCTACAATTATATGTTGTCTTATTGTTTTTATGCATATTTGCCTAGTTGTTGACTCCTGGCAACTGACCTGCAGTTTTCTTGGCAATATTGTTGAAGGACATTTGTCATTCCCTCCTTCCAAGGGCTATGAGAGAGTAACTCAGTCAAAATCACTATTTGGCTTCATGCCTAAAGCAGGATTAGAACTCAGAGTCTCCCAGTTTCTAGCCTACATCAAAATGACCGTCTAGCTTAATAAAGTGAAATCTTTTTTATTTGCTTGTTCGTTTAATTAGTGTTTGTTGAATATAAGTCTGAATGATTGTTACTGTAACAGACCTCAAACTTTTCCTGCCATAATTGTATCTAAAAGAGGCTCATAAAAGATTGAATGGGACAAGATAGGGCCAATAGAAATGTGTCTAAACTAGTTGTTTCACTTAGTCTCTCATCTTCAGAAGGAGGAAAAATGCTTCCATTAGCCCAAACAGGCAGGGTCTAATCTGTACAGTCTGTGGGTATCTGCTGAAGAAGTCAGTGATTGGCTGGGACATCATCATCTGATTTGTGGTAGTGGTGGTGTGTATGTGTGTGCGTTAAGCTTTAAATTGTTGAATCTGTGACTGGCTGTGTTGGTATTTCTAAACAGCTGGTACATGTTTTTAACTTAAAAGCTGGCTCTGATACCAGGTTGTTGGCTGTGAATCAGTTCCAGTTTCACACCTGTCTGAAACAATGAAGGCCTTGTTAGAGGCATTTCCAGAACAGAAAAAGAAGACAAACCTGTCATATATTAGAGGAGAAAAAAAAGGAAAACACATGCAGAAGAATATGGAGGAAATGCTTACTCTGCAGCATTCTCTTATTTGAAGAATAGACAAGGCTGAGAGATGCCTGGATTAGTTAAAATACACATTTAGAACATATACATCTAAGAATGAGGTTTATATTTCACAAAGATTTCGGCAATGTTATTTGGTAACTGCACATGGGCTGAAACAAGTCTACTGCTGGAAAATGAAAAACTGACTCCAAATCCTTTAATTAATATGGTGAAGGAGATGAGGTGGCTGGGTTCACATATCACTAATCTTTAATATGATAATAAAGGTTTGAGGTTAGCATCAACCCAACCATTATTTTTATAGGCATGCTATATAATTTAGATTTATGAATAAATCCACACATTTGTGATTTATTCACTGAATTATGGGAAGGCTGGCTTAAGATGTTCCAATAGATTGATGTCTTTTCATGTTGCTATTTCCATTCCTTGATCCATGGAGAATAAGATTGTCCAGCATGAATATCTGGGCAAATAGGAGGTCTCTCCACTGATCATTTTAAGTCTTTCTAGATACTTTTTTTTAACTGCAAGGATCAGTGGCATTGTCTGAGGATAGGGAATCCTTTAGAAATAGTGAATAATGAATCCAGTAGCAATGTCATGAGTTTTACTATTCCACTAATAACTCTTCTATGAAAGTTGTACTTCAGCAACCAAAACCATTTTTGTACTTCAAAAATAACCAGTTACAAAATACCATAACTCAACTGCACTTTTTTCATTGACACTAAGTTAAAATCTAATAGTATCTCTTGTCAGAATGGCCAAGAACACCCAGATGATGGTGGTAGTAACAAAAGAAGGATTAAACACTGAAATAGGTTAATATTTAAAAATTGTAATAATATTCCTCTGTTGATACTTGCATTTTCTTGTTTTAAAACAGAGCAAGGGGCCTGAGGTAATGAAATAAAGATAGAAGTCTGATGTTATCTCATACCTATAAACCCTTCCCAGAGTCCACTGGTGGCCAGTATCCAGAACATTTGTGTTCAGACATAGTTGGTTGTATTAAGTACAAGAGGCATTTTCATTCTTCAGTAAACAGTATTTTGCTTCAAGGTCTAAATCTTTTAAATGCTTGCAAAGCATGGTAATTGTCTAAGTTTGCCTTCAAGTACCTCAGCAAGTATTACCTAAGACTCAGAGATTCAGATACATCAGCAGTTGGAAAAGGAAGGAGGGGATAACATACCATTTTGGATTTAATCTGATTGGAAACTAACCAATTTTTAGTCAGCTTGAATTTTTAACATGGAAATAGGAAAAAACAATGTTATATTGTTAAGAGTTTAAAACTATAGTATTTAAATACAAATATTGTATTCTATATAAAGCAATATTATTTCTGGTTTTGCTGTTATTCAAATAAACATAATCTCTGCAGTAACAAAACTAAGCGTAAGTCAGTTATGGATTATCTACACTTTATAAATCGTGTAAGCCCCCCAGTCCATGAGGTCTTGATGGGTTCTTGCAGGGGTCTCTTAATTTATATTGTAAAAAGTAAGTTCTGCAAAAAAAAGTTATGTATGCTAGTTTATTTGTTGTAAGTGAATCTCTTCTAATTGTTTGGTCATTTACTGTGTTCTCAAGTGATTGTTTCTGAAAGACAGAAATAAAACAATCTGCAGACTAGCCAGGCGCTGATTAGATTAGTCTAAGGTTTCAAGATTTGACTGACCTTGTCTTACTATTGTAGGACCTAGTTAGTACTTGAATAAGAGATTGACAGGAATATCCAAAGCAGTAGACTAATTTGTGAAGTTGAAATAACATTAGAAAGAAAGCAGGGGTAAAACTACTTCTATACTGTTGCCAAGAAAATTAGTAGGGGCATGCACAAAATGAAAAATGTGTTCTGTTTGAACATACCAAAAAAATGGATTTGGAAGTTTTACAGTACTTGTCCTAAGTCCAAAAACTTCTAACATTTGATCAACTGCTAGGAGAACATAGAAGTCAACAAAACAATTTCCCACTTTGTCCAGTGTCTTCTGAAGGATTCTAGAGCAGATCTCTTGTTCACATTTTCCTTGATTCATCCAGAGTATATGCTGTAATTCCTATTTGTAATTCTACTTTTGAAAAGTATATACATTACTGAGGTGTCCAGTATACCATATTTTTCTTCCTAGTGTTTTCTGCAAATGCAGGTACCAGAGTCAAATTTCTTGCATAATCATGCTTTTTTAAATAATTCCTTTATTTAATCATGCTTAACCAATAAAGTATCTGAATCTGAGTATTGATCCATTGGTTACAACAGGAATTGGTTGACCAGATTATCTCCCAAATCTCACATCATGAGCTGAGAGAAAGTGACTGGCCCAAAATCACCCAGCCAGCTTTTGTGCCTAAGACAGGACTAGAACTCACTCTCCTCGTTTCTAGCCTAGTGCCTAAATTACTAAACCAAACTGGCTTTCTCTTCAAATCCTTTCAAATTTCATGTACTTTCAAACACTTCAAATCATTTTTACATTCAAATAGGTACAGATATCTGGTCCATCTGAGCCATGGACCTAATACTTGTAGCTATTTAGTCTGCACATGCTGTCCTTACTTATGTCTATCTTGGTTTCTCTGAATTAACACTGCTTATCTCAGCCTTTTTCAACCTGGACTAAGTTCTGATTTTGGAATAAAGCCATGCCAATAACCTTTTGTGGGAGAGAGAGGAAACAATTTCATTTCCTATGCCTGATGTCTCATACTATAATTCACAGTATTCTTTGGATCGTCTCTTTGAGGACTCCAATAGAATTTTTCTTTTCTTACTTGTCAAGACTCTCAAAATGTTGATTGACCTCATAATGTCTGAATCAGGAGAAGGTGTTACATCTGAATGTAGCACAAGGTACATGAAAAAGTCAACTGAGAACGAATCCTGAGAAAACAAAGACTGTATGTGTCAATTATTCCTGGGTAATAGGGTAGTTATTCTAGGCTGTTTCTAGAATAATGATCATCACTGGAGGCCAAATCAATTTCTGCCAACTTGCCTTTGATAGGGTCAGCTACATTTTTCATGTACCGATAAACTCATTTTTAAATTACTAAAATGTGTTCGATATGAATGGATCCTTTACTTTGTCTGCTGATACAAAATACTATGTCCAAGTTTTACCTATGAAATATAAAACTCTAAATATTTTGGGACTAAGGTATCTAACACATCATCTTCAGTATTAGAGACATGATCAATCCTTAAGATTAAAATATGAGGTAGTATTATGTCTGCCAGTAACCCTTGTTCCATCTGTATATTATAACCAAAGCTTTTAGCCAACTTTATCATACATTCCTTGACCTGTTCTTCTGTTTGAAATTTCAGGAACAAAATAATACATTATTTTATAATAATGTAATAATAATACAATTTTCTCATTAATATTTCTACTTCCTTTAACAGATCTTCCAAAACTAGCACCAAATTATCAGCAAATGTCCTTAATTTATACATACATCTTTCAATCTTTTCTTTTGCATTCTCTCATCTTGTCTTATATCTCTTTTCAATACTGCAAAAATTAAAATAAATAGGAGCAGAAACAATGGGTATCCCTTCTTGAATCTCAGTAGTTTTCCATTAATAAACAATGGTGCTTTCTGTAAGGAGTAAATCGATCTTATCCATTTAATAAAGTTCTGTACAAAGTTTATATCTTCCAAAATTTTAAACAGAAAAAAACCAATTCAAATTGTCAAAGTCCTTGTCTACATCTAAGAAAATCAGTGTAGCTTGTTTTTCATTATGTTGCTCCAAATATTCCAAAATGTCCAGCACATTTCTAATATTATCCCTTAACTGTCTTTTAGAAAAAAAAACAGGATCTTCATGAATAAATTCTTGCAAAATCATTTTCAGTCTTTCAGCCAAAATTATTGTAAACAACTTACAGTCATTGTTTAGTAATAATTTTGAGTACTGTGGCCCACTAAGACAAGTGGAAAAGCATTTGTTATGCTCCTGAATTTCCAGTATTTCTTTCATTCATTCTCATCACAGATAATCCATTAAGAAGGGAAAGATGGAACAGAACCATTTTTAAAAATAATTGGACACTGAGAGCCATAACTGAGAAGCACTTTTTATTCCTTATTAAACATATTACTAACTTCGCTGAAAATTAAAGGAAGAATGGGCCTAGTTGGACTACTTTTTCCCCACAATCTACTTTTGAAGACTGTTTGATTTTCTAAGTTAATTTACATTAATAGGGAATCAATATGTATTACTGACTATTATATCATTACAGAGACAGCACTTTTCCCCATTCAAAAGACATTTCAGCAAGCCACATTTTAGCAGAGAAGGAATAGTTATGCATTTTATTGAAGCTAGTAATAAGGAGAGAGCTAGTCTACTCTCTGACTAAGAATTATTTTGCATGCAGGAAAAACCCTCCTTCAGATTTGAGAGGCAGCCGAGCAGTTTCATATCCCCAAATGAGATCCAGTGGCAGCTTGTCCCAATGAGCTGAAAACCCAATGAGCTGCCACTCCAATTTTCAGGAAGAGGACTTCCCCCTCTCTGTCGGGAGAACCTGCACTTGCATGCTTCTCCTGCCATATACTTTCCTCTAAGGAAGAAAACCTTGTTTTCACCCTGTTCTCTCCAGCTTCCAAGTCTAACAATTACAAAAAGCAAAAGCTGAGAATGAAGCTTTAGATCCTTAGGTCAGATTTCCTCTTCATTAGGAACTATCAGACGAGCCATTTTGTATAGTTTATTATTTTAGGATTGTGATATTTTGGTCTAATAACTGGCTTTGAACTTTTGGGATGCAGTTGGATCAGATTTTTAAATTTTTCTTCTATAGAGAAGAAATACTCCTAAAACTATCTAAGTTCTACAATTAAAAAATGCTTGCATTAAGAATTTCCAAATACTGCAGGGCTCTCGGCATCATGACAAAAATAGCAACCTACCACTTACAATTCGCTTGCTATTTAGATCCTGAGGCCTGCAACCTGAGATATAACTTGAACTGGACTAATCTCATCTTCCCATAAAAGTCATTTCAAAGAGCCAAGCTTCTCCAGGACTTCTTAAATGATTTTAATGCCTCAGTAAAACCACAAAAGCTCTAAATTAAAAGCAAACATTGAGGCATTAGGTCACTGCTTAAAGGTACTTGTGCCTTTTTAAAGAACCTAAATAACTTTGACAATGATGTTGAAACTTTAGGTGCATTATAACTCTGTGTACTTTTTAGCTGTATGAGAAAATGCAATTAAAAGAGCTATTTGTCCAAAACTGATTTGGATCCCTCTTAACTCCATTATTCACCCTAGAAGGATGGCAGTCCCTCCAAGGAGAGGATCTACAACTTGAGATGTTGAAGAACTCCCAGCAGCTAGAAACCATGGTCAGGGCAGCCTTTGTCCAGTTTTAGTTGGCCCATCAGTTGCATTTTACTTGGAGCAGTAGGCCGTGGCAACAGTAACTTGTGCCCTCGTTATCTTTAACCCGGCATTTTTCAACCTAGGCAACTTTAAGATTAAGATTATTTAAGAGTTAATACTGTTCTAGACAATTCTCCAATGACTTTCCATAGGGTGACTTTTAATTATGATTTAGGAACTGCAATTGATACAGAATACAGCAGCCTGCCTGCCACAAAGTTAGAATTTTTATTATCATGTAATATCAGCTGCTGCATAAGGTATATTAGATTCTGGGTTTAGAAACAAGGAGCAACAGCGAGGTCTCTTGAAGTTAGCATACTGGATGCCATTATTTTATATCTTTTGATTTGCTCTGTTTTTGCACACAGATTTTAAATTTTCCTCCTATCTGCACATCCATAAATTATTTTTCTCTGTTGTATGTTTTATATAACATGCTATGATTGTATGTTATATAGTTAGTGCATGTTTTATTTTATATAAACCAGATGCATTTAGATGTTAGTTAAGTATTTAAGATGCAAAAGCACTGGTAGCATGTTTTCTATTCACCATTAGCAGAACTTGGATGTAACAAAGAAAGAAAACAATGATTCTTGTAACATCCTTACAATACTGTATAAGGACTTGGCATTATATCATATAAGTTTTAAAAGGCAGAAGGTTATGTCCAATTATTCTGTATCCATACTTTCTATTTTTTTTTTGTACTATGCTTTGTCCTCCTCCCCCATAATGGGAAGCATGCTGAAAATTGTAGATGATACATGAATCCATTCTGCCTGAAATATCCACCCTACTAGCAAAGAGAAACCACCTGAAAAAAAAATTGAATATCTGCTGGGGGAAAAGATCTGCCATAATCCCACCATTTTTATCATTGTATTTATAATTTTAATAAAATTATACAAAAAGAAATATGAGAAGCAATAAAAGGAAAATTAGTAACAGTTCTAACCAAATACTACTACTGGTGTAGGCTTTCACAGCTCGCATCAAAGAAAAAAAAAAAGTATTGTGACCTTTTAGGCTGAATGGCCATAGTCTAGCTTTCTTTTGTTCTGATGTTTCACCAGCACATGGGCTGGTGTTTTCAAAGGCAGGGTGAGCTGCTTTGTGGTGCATCTCTCAGCAGCTCACAGACAACTGAGATGGGGCTGACTGGGCTCTTTGTATATCTGAACCAGCCTAGCTGATCATGATTGGTCCATGTCATTGGAGTCCAAGAAAACTAGCTCCTAAATGATTTTTTTGTCCACTTGACCAATTACAAAAACATTTGAAGAGTACCTGTTTTTGTTTGGTCTGTCTTTGAACCAAGCTGCTGATTGATTCCTTGGGTTCCTTATAACTTGGGTTCCTTGGGACTGCTGATTGGTTTATTTTGGAGCATTCCCAGAAAGCTGGTTCCAGATTTGATGTTTCTGAGCCAAGATAATAATAGTGAGGCAATTGCAGATTATTTTTTATTAGATTTATTTAATCTTCATGTAGTGTAAAGCTGGGATCCATGATTTTTTTCAAACTCCTTTCCTTTCTGTTGAAATTGTTGAAATGTTTATGGATCTCAATGGCCTCTTTATATAGTTACCTATGGTAGTTTGATCTGGCTTCTAGTACTTTTGTGTTTTCAAATTTGACCTTGTATAT
>JANHZU010002188.1:344319-358238 GCA_032468055.1 Acrochordus granulatus | reverse complement strand
AGTTCCTTAACATATTTCTTAAATTCCCTTCTAACACCTTGTCTTTCCAAAATGAGTTATCATTTATGAATATTCAAACACAATGACATTATGAAGTTGGAGGAAAACATAGATATTGTATTTAAAAATAGTCATTATTGCCGTTGCTGGATAATGTGAAAATACTTTCCTTTTCTATATGCTGCAGGTTGAATACAACTATTCTGGACAATATTGTAAACTCATTTTCGACAGATTTCAAAGCAGACATATTTAACTTTCTAGGATATAATTTGTTGGATAATGACTAGGTCACTGCTGTGATTTTCTACAATGCATTGTTACAAAATCTAGATCTGCCTCCTGCAACTTACCATCTAAGCATTCTGTGCCCTTAGATTGGTAGAATATGTTCTGTAGACACAAGAGATATCTATACCTCAGTGTGGTTTGGCAGATTTCACATTCTTGAGACTAAGATGTCAAATTGTAGTATAAATCAACATAAACCACGGCACCCTCTGGAGTTGTCCCAGTATTTAATTATACTAATTATCTGATGATGAATCAAACTGAACATTCAACAGTGCTTAAAAAAGACTGCACAAGAAGCTCTCTGTTGCCACCCAGTGGTCAGTATTAAAAAAGTAGCTTTCTTGGAAGATACACTTACACCACTTGTAAGTCCCATATTTTAACATGTACTGATAATTAAAAAAAAAAACTACATTCCTAAGAGGAAGCAAACAGTGGAGCTTCTTTGTGTGTGTTTATAAATTTATTGTATGAAAGTATTAAATTTTATGCAACATTGTAGATCATATGCACTGTTTAATTATGGTACGTATTTGAATTGTTACTGTTTAAGAGACTAAATTTCTGTGGCTGTAAATCATGATGGGGCATAAATGACAATACAGTGCTTTGTATCTAATACCAAGCTTAACAGGAAGGTAGGCACATAAAACGTGAATTATTATAGTTTAGTTCTCATCCTGAAGAATTTTATTGCAATAATTGTTTATATATACTTTCTCAGATTGTAAAATAACAGAAGTGAATAGTGCTTGTTACAGGGAGAAGCACTGTTGTATGTAGGCTACAACCTGGTATAAATTGATAATAGAATCATGAAAACGATCCTTTATTCTGCTTCTTTTATCTCTAAAATATATTGAAAATCTGTTTTGCTGTAAGAACCTATGAATACATTTATTTCAAACTGGATCTGCCCAATTCAGTAAAGCAGCTTCTGTAACGTGGTAGATTTCACATTTATTGTGAAACTCCTGAAATTCCCTGTCAGTATAGCTGTGCTGGCTGCAGTGTTGGGAAGAACACCAAAATTGTGGGACCTGTACTAGAAACATACCCTAAATTTATTGAAGCCAGCAGAATAGAGAATGCTGTGATCTTGGAATTTGATTCAGTAGCTTTCTATATTAGCCTTCACCTAGTATTCTCTCTCCCTTCCCACCTCTCTCTTTCTCTCCCTCTCTCTCTCATACACACACACACAATTGTATTGGGATTACAACTTCTAGAAATCCTAGCCAGGATGGGGAATTCTGGGAGTTGCAGCTCCCAACACTTCTAAAGGTTTCTAGGCTGGAGATGATCTGATACTATGAATCTGTTCAGCAGTGGTTGGCATAATTGTCTGCCCATTATACAGGAGTTGGATTATCAGAAAAATGGTAAGCACAGATTGGCTGAATTGCTCCGATCCTGGATAGATAAGGGACATGGACAGATATCAAGGAGAACAAAATAAGTAGGGGAGAATAAAAACTTTGGAGAAAAATAATCTAGGTTAAGGAGAAAAGGAGAATAAAGCAGCAGGCAATCTAAAATGATTAAAATAATATTTTAATTTATCAAGACTTCCATGGTGGGAAGTTTAAACTGAGGAGTGCCTGAAGAATTCAATCTTTGTGAATTTCATTACAGAAGGATATATTCTTCATGATCTTACACTTCTAATGTAATGTGAACATCATCACTTATTTACTGAGTTTGCACCCTTCAAATATCCGAACATAATTCTCTGCTCAAAGCTTTCAAAATGTTTATAGTATATTTTTGAAAAATAATGTTTTAAACACATTATATAAATGTATAAAGATTATGTATGCATATGTATTATTGAAGATAATGGGAAAGTACAAAGGAAGAAATTTATAGGTGAGCACATATGAACTGAGACTAGAGCCTTCTCTGAACCATTGATTTGGGACTATCAACCAAGTCTTCAGCAGCAGTTGGTTGATCTTGGATTTTTTTAAAAAAAAAACTCTTACAGCATCTCTTTCCTGTAGTGCCATTCACAGTTGCTCTAACTTCTCATATTTTGATCTTGGCTTGATATTTTTAGTAGTTAAGAACTCTATCTCCTAACAAAGGATTTCAGACAAAAAGAATTTGTTCATTTAATCTGTCTCTCTTCCTACACCCATATTTTTTGTAGAGTTAAAATTGCGTGCAACAGGCTAAGCACAAAGCCAAGTCAGGACCCTTTGATTTAGTTTTCTCAAAGAACAGTCATTGTCTCATCATTTCAAGTGATGCAGAAGTGCTAACAAATGGAAACACAACGTAGTGTCTCAGCTGTCATTGCAATTTTTGTATTTTGCAAGCCAGACTTCTAGAGACAGTCCAGTGTTTGATATCTATCCAAATGGGTTCTGTTTCCACTTATGTGATTTGCAAAGATAGTTTGCAGCTTTCTGGATTTATAGTACTGAATACTTTTCTAAATGTCTCATGGTAAAGCGTAGGTAAATAGTGGCTGCATGCTACACAGTCTTGGGAAAGGACAGATGTAGTTAAGATTTTGCTGATAGGTGTTATATTCATTCCATATATCCCCAAGTTATGTTTATGCCTTTTATCTCAAGCACTCCCCAACTTTAATAGCACAACAAATTGAACAGGGCTTCACTCTGTTTTCATTGTATCCTGGTCTAAAAAATTGAAAATGATTGGGTTGTTACATACATTTATCCACTTACTGCTATAATCCTACTATAAACATTTAAGTAAATTAATAATGCTTCATGTAAGTAACTCATTTTTTTAAGTTTACAGAACACACCAGTCTAAGATGTGTATGGCTAGGTTTTTGTTTTTGTGAATACAACCAAAGATTGCAGAATTTTCCACATACTGGTGTATTATGACAGAAAGCTTTAACATTTAGGTTTAGCAGTTGAGAAAATGGAGATTCACTATTCTATCCCGCACAAGAAAGAGGTGAACTTATACAAACCAAAATGATGAATGAATTGTAAGATCAGAAATGTAGGCCATTTAGCCTCATTTGATATGGGACAGGAAATTTAGACCATCCCTGGATGCTTGTACAGCCTTTTCTCGAAGATAATTAGATAACTTGTCAAACTACTCTTCAGTAAGCCACAGTATTTCTGTTTAGGTGGCATTTTGAAGATGCATGAGAATAACTCAGAATAACTTTTCCTATTTAAGAAAATATTTTTACAAAGTGTACTTAATGGCTTTTGTTTGGTACCTAATTAAATAATTGTTGCTATATGCAGTTTTCAACAGTGATTTAAAAAAATCTGTCCACCCAACTCATTGCAGCAAAACATGTTAGAAATCTCAATATTAAAACTAAAAATTAAATTGTCCATTCCTAGATATCCACATGACAACTCAGAGTAATAAATCTGTGTATCCAACAAGGATATAGTACAAAATTGGGTAAGGGCTATAACTGCCCTCCTCTAGGGAGCCTTACACAAGTTGTTGATTTGTGCAATTTATTGGATATAGTCAAGATTTGTGATCTAGGTAATTCAGTAACACTGAATAAATAAAGTCTAAATGCTTCTTTGGGTACCAGGAAGATCCTTTGTAATTTGATATCATGACCTATATTGGCAAAGAATAATTTTATATACTGATATTTATACTTTTCTCAAATGTTTCCTCCCTTTCTCAAAATCATCAATATGTCTGCAAATACAGTTTTAAAATAAACAGGCATGCTGATCCTTGTTTATCTGTTTATTACTTGGGGATATGTGGAATGTATCCATTTTGCTATGCAAGCTCTCAAGGCAACTTACAGTGGTAAAACAAAGTACAAAAGGTAAAAAAGGACAGAAAAAATCCAAGAAAATTAAAATTAAAGTCAAGATCATTTAAATTAATTTATTCAAAGCTAGGTAAAAGGGATAAATTTTCCTCAATACTGGGCATGTTAGAGCCAAACACGCACTGCTGGGGAAAGCATTCCAGAATCTGGGAACTGCCAAGGAGATTCTTTCCTGTGGAACAGATAGCTAAGCTTCTGGCGACAGCGGTTCCTGGAAAGTGTAGGACCTTGTCCATCTTCAGTGATACCAAAATAATGGAAAGTGGATTGAGATGCCACAAAGCCAATTTTGTGTAATCTTAGTATAAACTTGGCGTAACCTGTTTCTAACTGTATCATGACATATATCTTTTGTAAATGCCTTAGGGGAAGAGTTTGCATCCCAATATTGCAGCCCATGTCTTGTCACAACCCTCATTTTTCCCCACCTCTTACCCCCATGGACATCTACACTTAATGGGACCTCTACTGCTGATACAAGTCATGAGGCACGTTCATAGAGGGTTAGGTAATCCTAAAATCCTAAGCCTTATTCTGACAAAGAGAATGCTGAATTTTAAAATGCTTTTTTGTTTCATTCAGTATGATTATAGTACTGCTGAGATCTCACAATAAACTATGTTTTTCTATTAAGTGAGCTTTATAAAAGAAGTGCCTTGCTGTATCCTCAGTAACACAGCAATCAGCCCGAATATATTTTGCAACAATCCTTGCAAGAATCTGCAGTTTATTTATTTATTAAACTTATATGCCACTGATCTCACAAAAGCAACTCAAGGTGGCTTACAGTCAGAAATAAATAATAAACTGCAACAATATGTTTCACCAGAAATCGATGCTTGTGGTAAATATTAGATTAAGGAACATACCATGATCATTCTTCATAACTATTTTCTCCATTTCAGATACAAGGCAACTGCAGCCATCTCCTCCCTGGCCTTATGACCCGTCTTACCAATATCTGGGATCAATTGCAACTTCTTCTGTTCATCCAGCCACACCCATTTCACCCGGAAGGGCTAGTGGAATGACATCCCTCTCTGCAGAACTTTCAAGTCGGCTGACAAGTAAGTTGTCTTGGAGAATCTTGTCTTCTTGAACTTCTCCAAGTACAGTGTGTTGCTTTTTGCATAAATTATGGTGTCAGGCTGTAATACAATTCAATAATAGTTTTGGTGCTTCCCAGCTGGATTTTTTTCTCCCTTCCATTACAATGTCTGTGACAGTTTCCAGAACAAAAGGTTTTTTTGTTGTATGATTGGGATGAATATATAATAAAAAGAGTGGAAAGGAAACTCAGGATTAAGACAACTTTATAGCCAAACCGAGGTGTGATGTTAGCAAAATAATATTTGGAATCTTTAGTCCCATTTTTAAAACATCAAGTTAGACAGCCAGTATGTTACAATGTTTCAGAAGTTGACTGGCACTGGGGGTGGGGGAGTTCTAGTCAACCCTTAAGAACAGAGGCTGATTGGGTAACTTTGGGTTAAATACTTTCTCTTATCCCAACTTACCTCCCAAAGGGTTGTTTGAGAGAGTAGTATGCCTTGAATTCCTGAAAGGTGAGATGTACAGCCTGCTTAAATGCTTGTGAACCTTTTTGAATTTTCAATATTCTAAAAATATTTCAAAAATTTGACCTTAATGTATTTCAAAAATCTGACCAAGTCCTCAAATTAGATGCTAGCTTGGAGCACTTTTACTGACTTCAGCTTGAGCAAATTATACCTGGATAGGAGTTGCTAACTTTATTGTTGTTATATCTTATAAGAATAATATAAGCTTGTCGGTGACATTTTTTTCATCTTCTCGTCAGCATGATGGGAAAATTTTGCTGCTGATTTATCCCAGTCATGGGCACTGTGTCACTGTTTTCTCATGATCCTGTACCCCTTGGGCTGCCACAGCCAAATCTCTCTTGGCGTGAGTACAGCACAGCTCAAATTGCAAAAATCCCATTTTGTGATTTCCAATACAGCAATTCTGTATGGCTTGGAAGCGAGCTGTTTTCTCATTCCTAAGAACTTGCTCACTCTGCTCTCTACCACCTAAACTTGAAGGCTTAGCTTATCGCATAGATTTCAGCCGTACGGTGGACCCCATCTCAGTCTTTCAACTCACTTGTCTTATGAATAAAATGCCCAGAATTCTGGCCTTCTCCATCTTCTGTCCTCTGGGCTTAACAAACTATAATCATCTCCCCTTTGTCCTCTAAGGCAACCTACAGCCACACTTGCAACTGTTGAGGATTTTATTTATTTGTGTCCTAACTTTATTATTTCTATAAACGACTTAAGGCGGCGGACATATTTAACACACCTTCCTCCTCCTATTTTCCCACAAAGGCAACCCTGTGAAGTGACTTGGGCTGAGAGAGGGTGCCTGGCCTGAGGTCACCCAGCTGGCTTTCATGGCCAAGGTGGGACAAAACAGTGGCATCCTGCCATCACCGCTCCACATCTGATAGGTGTTTTCTGTTTTTACCAGTTGCGTGGTAATCAGATGTTCAGCATATGAAATTTCTCTTACTGCTGGATAGCAGCTGCACCAGTTGAACTTCTGCCTATCACAGCTTCTACAGAGAGCGCAGGGAACCTTCCCAGGAAAAAAGTGGCAGTCCTCTTTCCGACTGACATTTAGACTTGAAATCTGATCTGCGAGGGAGGCATTTCCAGGTGTTCGGCAGCATTGTTAAGAAGAAAGGTGATTACAGGCGGCACATCCAAAATTACGACGATTGGCAGTCACGGAAACCTTCTGAGAACCTTGCCGAAGGATGTCACAGAAGCCAGGTTCCCCGGCTGACGAGCTTTCAGAACTTGACACGCCTCTTTAATCCCGTCTCAGCGCAGGCTCTTTTTGTCCTCCTTGCCCGCTTTGCAGACCCTTCCCTTCCCTCCCCGCGTGCGCGCCGTCCCCTTCGGCCGTCTCCGCCCAGTGTCTGAGGAGGGCTGGCAAGTGAGGAAAGGTTGCTTGATTGTTGCTTCAATGCCGTGCAATAGCTGGCAGGGAAGGGGAGCCAAAGGCTCTGTTGGCTGGAGCCTGTCTCCTCGCTCTCTTTTGAGAGGCCATTATCTTTCAGCCGCTGGAGGGGAAGTGAGAGTTCCTCAGTCGGCGGCGATGAAGCTCACTGTTTCAAACAGGGAACCGGCCATTCAAGGCGCTTTTCGTTCCTGAAGCTCCAAACTTCGTGAATTTCTGTTGACCAAGCAGTCAGTATTCTACCGAGCCCAAATGAAAGGAGCAAGGAGGAGAGGAGTAAAGTTCACAAATACTTTTATCATTTTCATTTATTTTTTTATCTCTGTGTGTGCGCGCGCGCATGCCTCCGAGCCAGCTTTTGACTCCTGGCAATTCCTTGGACTAGACCCTGCAGTTTTCTTCGCAAGGATTTTCAGAAATGGTTTGCCATTGCCTAGGGCTAGGAGAGTAACTAGCCTCAAGTCACCAAGTGAGCTTTGTCCCTCAGGTGAGATTAGGACACACCGCTTCCCGGTTTGCCCTCTGGTCCCTTTAACCACTACACCAAGGTATATTCATGTTCTCTCTCACACAGACTCTCTCTCCCTCTCCCTCTCTCCCCCGTCCCTCCCTCTCTCTCTCTCTCACACACACACACTCAACCTTATCCTCCTCTCTTCCCTGCAGAATGAACAGAAGTGTTTGCCTATTTGGGAAGAGCTGGGCTTCTTTTCTCGGGTTAGGATCACTTAGGAGAAAGGTCGTTTCTTGATTTGCTTTTCGTTAGATCAGCACTCATTCAAGCTTGATTCATCTCCTGCTAATGAAACATTACCACATTCTTCATTGACTGCCTAATTTGAGGCATTTACGTAATATATCAAGATGGAAAGTATACTAAAGGAAAAGAAAATCAGGGAATGAGTTTTACTGAAGCAGCTACTAAAATTACTGTTTTTGGTGGGCCAAAAGGCTGATAGTGCAGCATTGGAAAGATAAATATGTGGCCCTTTCACTGGATTGCAGACCTGATCGCACTTGCCACCTATGACGTCAATGGAGATGTAGACTTTGTACGGACAAATAGAATGAAATACGGGACTCGTTTTTACAAAATACTGTACAGTAGGTTAAAAACATGAGAGTTATATAAATATATTAGAAACATATGTGTACTTAACTAATAATTGTTTTAGATAAATATGTATAGAATTGTAACTATTCACTGTTAAAATGATACACTTTTTTCTTTCATTTGTTTTACTGTTTCACTTTTTAAAAAAAAACACTTACTGTGGGGTTTTTTCTTTGACACTGTATGTATTTTTATCTTTGTGGTTTTTTCCCTTGTCATTATTTTAAAAGCAAAAAAGAGTAAACAGAAGTTTTTGGTGGGATAAAATACTTCAAGCTACACCGCCGCCCCCCCATAACACTATTTTTGCTTGGAATGCCAAAGAAAATGAATAGCCAGCACTTTCCTAATTGCCCAAACATGGTAGTTATCTGTTCAGAGTAAAACTTTTTTTTGTTTTAATAAAGCAAACATGACCTGCAAACCTTAACATTAACATTGAAATATTTTTCTTGGTTGCTTCTTTCTTGCTAAATATATGTCTTCCCAGCGCTCCATGGCTTGCTGGTTTTATTCCATAATCTTTTTCACATTTTCTACTTTCACTTAATGAAATATCAGGCTCATTTTTATTCTTAAAGCTCAAAATCCAGCTCTGAGTTCTAGATTCGTGTTTACTGCATGTCAGATGACAAATGGAGCCAAGAAGAATCTCCAGGGATTATGATATCTGAATAAGTTTATGAAAAAAAATCCCGAGGTGAATCACATGTGATCTTTGCTGTTAAGGGAATATATTTGATTTTATATCAAGCAAAATGTTGATTAGTTGGGCCTGACTGATAAATGCAGCAAAGAAATGGCTATCTCAAATAGGACTGATGAATTGTGGAACAAAGCTGAAGCACTTTTACCTTGCTTTCTAGAGACAAAGCCAGGGTTTTCTCATTGATAGGATCTCAAGCAATATTACTGAGTGGAGAACTAAGGCTAAAGTTTATGACTTTGAATGTTACATGAAGAACTTTAACACTGGGCTTAGATACAGAGCATCTCCATGGTACAGTTATTCCAAGATGGGTAAAATATGCTTCACATTCACATCTCCAATAATACCTAGAATATATACTTAATGTATACTAAAACACATTGTGGAGAAAAACACCATACCCTAGAGGTTATGGCTAATTCATTTTTACTCAAGGCATACATTTCAAAAGCATTCAAGAGCATTACAAATGCTTTATTGTTAATTGGAAATATTTTTGTTTTACCGCTTCATGTTTATGAAATCTTCTTTTCAGTTATCCAGTATAATAACTGTGAATATGAGACCTCAAATAAATTACTTTAGATGCAAAAGTACATCTGCCATTTTGTGCATGTATAAAATTCACAAAACCATTCCAAATAGCATCATCTTCATAGAACCACTTGCCAAAGGCTGCAGATACACAAAATGTTTTACTGCTGATAATGAGATCTGGTCTACATTTATCAACTGCAGATATGCGAACTTCAGGTAATCAGGCTGCCAAATTATAAGGGGTTACCTATGTATCTGAATGATTTCCCTTCAACGCAATAAAGTTATGTATTTTACTTACTAGGGGTGCGGTAGTCTAGTGGTTCAGGTGCTGGGCTTGTTGGCTGGAAGGTCAGCGCCCAAAATCAAGATCCAAGTCCTGTATAATGGGGTGGGCTCCCATTATTTGTCTCAGTTCCTGCCAACCTAGCAGTTCGAAAGCATGCAAAATGCAAGTAGATAAATAGGTACTGCCTAATCCAGTGGGAAAGGTTAGAGCAATCTGTGCACCTCAGTGTAAAGCTATGCCAGCCACATGACCATGGAAGTATCTTTGGACAATGCTGGCTCCCTTGACTGTGAATTGGAAATGAGCACTGCCCCCTAGAATTGGACATGACTGAAAGGGGAAACTTTTACCTTTGTATTTTACTTACACTGTATTTATATCCCTTCTCCTAAACCAGGTGCTTCTGACCTAACAGCATTCGGTGATCCAAGAGTAGGGATTGATCGTCCATTTTCTGCCATTCCTTCCATTTCTGATCCTCGTATGCACTATCCTGGAGCATTTACCTACACTCCAACTCCAGTCAGCTCAGGAATAGGAATTGGCATGTCTGCCATGACCACTGCTACTAGATACCATACTTATCTACCACCTCCGTATCCAGGCTCTTCTCAGGCTCAAGGTGGCCCGTTTCAGACCAGCTCTCCTTCATATCATCTTTACTATGGAACATCAGCAGGATCTTACCAATTCTCCATGATGTCTGGTGGCGATCGGTCTCCCCCACGTATTCTGCCTCCTTGCACTAATGCTTCCACAGGATCTACTCTACTTAATCCCAACCTTCCAAACCAAAATGATGTTGTGGACACTGAAGGCAGTCACAGCAATTCACCTACCAATATGGGAACCACAGCAAGGTTAGAAGAAGCAGTGTGGCGACCATATTGAATTATTATTACAGGTGTTTAATCTGGTAATGTCCATGATTTTATACAACAATTGAGAGCACTGCCATGTTTATCTTTCATACAGAATAGCAATCAGTCCTGAAGTCAGTATTTCTGGAAATATTGCTATGAAGTTCTCTGATTTTGCTCAGTGAAGTGATTACATTCCCATTAATAGACTCTTTCCAAGACTGAACCTCAAAAAATTATAAGATTCTAAGATGGTGGTTCGGTTTAATCATATTGGCTATAAATATGGAAAAGGGTAGATTTCAATATGTACCCAGAATTTCAGACTTTGAAATTTAAAGTATTTTGTTTGATACCAGGTGCTGAAGCATTCAGACTTACACAATCTTAATGAGTTTAATCAACCATTTTGATCTGTAAATTAAAAGGTAGTATACAAAGATTCTCAAAGAGAAACTGAGAATGCTTCTAATTTAGCAATGCTGTGAATAAGAGTTTTTATATCCTGGAAATAATTTTCTAATCAAGTTGTATATTCCAAAGAGTACAGGAATTGTTTTATTTTTATTATTTTTTGAGCTACAACTCATCTTCTTTGCATATCATCTTCCTTTTTTGGCACCTTAAAATTTGCAAAAAGATTTAATCTTTTTTTCTAATACGCTTGCTTTTCTTGATCTTTGTCAGCTAAATGCATCTACAAAAGCCTTTTTTCTAGAAATTTAATTTAATTTTTTTAATATAAAGGAGCGACAACCTACAATCCTTCTCAACTACTGAAAAAGTACATGATGAGTTGCTCAGTATTTATTGTGTGTGATGCTTTTATTATTTAAATAATGCTTTGAAGATAAGCACATGCATTTTGTAGCAACCAAAGTTTAAAATTATTACATATAAAGTGGCTGGAATAATTATGGATAATGTGACTTTTAATTATTTAGAAATATTGTTTACATTTAGCTCCATTTCATTCTCATCAGTAATTTAAATGAAGTCACTTTTGTCCCATTGAGAACCAGGTTTCTTTGAAAATATTATTATGATATAATGTCTTTGAATAAGAAGTTTATGTTAATATTTGCCACAAGTGGATACTGACTGGGACACTGGAAGCAAATATTCGTCTCTGAGTACATTCTTGGGAATTTCCAGTACAGCATGATGTTTATATTCATCAGCTTCCTTAACAACAACATAAGCAAAAAATTCAAATAAACACAAATATCAGCATTCTAAATAACTAATAAGTTCCACATTCTGGTCAAAATATGACACATCCCAGATTTGCCCTAGTAGGAAATTTAAAAACTCACTTAAGGCTGTAACTCTAACCACAATTTTGCAGACCCAAGTCCACTTAATCCTCCCTCCCTCCTAAGTATGATACACAATCCAAAGGATGTTTATAGCAATCTTACCCAGCTGCAGGTCTAAACAAAAGAATAACTTAAGAACAGGATTCTTCATTCTAGGCAGCTATTCACTCATCCTCAGCTACTTTGCACCCTTATAGGAGAGAAGTATAGGCAATATGAAGCCATTGAACCTGTTTTTGGTCCTCTGCATACCTCCCAAAATCCCCACCAAAATTTAGAGGCAGCCTGTCAAATAACTGGTGTCAACACAATCTTCAGAGGAAAATTAATAAAAAATATTTATGTAAGATTTAAGATGAATTGAATGGGGGGACAGTCCAAATGGTAAAATAAGAAAAAAAAAACCTGACCTAACATACCAGAGATGTGATTTCACCTCTGCCTAGGTACCAAAGTGTAATTTATGGACACACAAATGTCTGTTCCCTAATATGAAGAAAAATGCAGATACTTTCTCTCCCAGTAAGAAAAGCACCTCACCTTTCTATAACTAAAAAGAGATGTGGAATTTACTGAAAAATCCACCTCACCCTGACATCCTTCCAATAATCAAACTTGCAGCGTCCAAAGGATTCTTATGGTCCAGAAAACTGAAGGATTTTTGGTTCATATAAAGTGTGGGCCTCACATCTGTATATATATATATTAGAATATTGGGCAGACTGGAATATGTTGCAACTTATGAAACTGTATTAATAGGCGTGATTACTATGTTTGCATATCCCACTCTGTAGCTAGTTTTTAATTTGGTGTGCTTTTTTGTTTGGTTCAGTTTGGATTTTATAAAATAACTCAACGTGGTAGTTGTTTAAAAAGTGGCATTATTTTCAAATCTCAAAGATATAAGATGTCACTTTAAACTAAACAGCACTAGTTTATGTGGGATCCGAATGTAATTGTACTCCTTAAAGCCATATCATGCTCTCAATTTCTATCAGAAAAATTCATATCTAGGCACATCCATTAATAATTAATAGCGCACTTCTGTTCAAATTTATGCAGAAATAAGTACCTTTATACTTACTTGGGAATAAGCCCCAATAAACACAATTCACTAGCTTCTTCCAGAAACAGACTGGATTACATCCATTTTAGCACTCTGTGTTCTAAGGATGTAATAATAAAAAGCAGTGAGCTTGAGTTGGGCAAGATTCTGGAGAAGCCAATAAGCTTTAAGTGCTTGGTTGGCATACGCAGTTTTATAGATGCCAGCCAGGTTAGATGAAAAGTTGCAGAAGACCGTATGTAAGCAGTTTGCATTGATTCAGAGAATGCACTAAACTTACAAGAATTGGGGAAGCTGCCTTACACTAGATCAGGCTACTTGTTTAAATAGCCCAGTATTATCTACTGAATATTGTCAACCAATACTTCTGGCATTGAGCACCATTGGCAAAATCTTTAGTAATCTCATAGGATATTGCTACAGTGTCACAGGATTCTCATGAAGTCTTTAGCCATTTTAAAAATTGCTTTAATTTGAACGAAATATACCTCTTGAGAGTCTAAAGGATGCCCTGGAGCCATATTGCTAATGCCTGATGTGCTATCAGTAACAATTTTCCATGATCAGACGTTTTTCACAATACAGTAGTTGCCAACTGTCCTTTCGGTTGGCAATATTAGCGATGCAGCCAAGGTCCTTCTGTGTGCAAAGTATGGGCTTTACCAATGAGCTATGACTCAGTTTTTGCAGGTGTGCTGGTTTCTTCTTACATACCTTCCATTCTATCCCTTTTTGTACAGTATATCGTAAACATTCAGAAAACAGTGGCGTAATGTAGAAAGGTCTTAGGTTGAGAGCACTACAGCTAATGCTTCAACATTACTTTTTCGTATCTTTTAGCTATCTTCCTAGAAATAAATTCATGTAGCACCCCCTAAATTACAAGGTAATAGTAATAACAATTACTTATTTCCCACTTAATTATATTAATCCTTAGATCG
>JANHZU010002188.1:271862-282073 GCA_032468055.1 Acrochordus granulatus | reverse complement strand
GGCTCTCTCAGCCAAAAAGGTTCCCGACCCCTGGATTAAAGTGTTAGGCTGAATTGACTTACGTACTGTAACATCAGAAATATGTTGGTACAAGAAGTTCTCAACTTAAGACTGTAAGTTAAATGCCAGTTCAAAGTCACAACAGTTTTGGAAAAAGCAACTTAAAACCTTTCTTAAAGTTCCAACCACTGCATCACCCCTGCAGTCACACAATTGCAACTGGCCCACATTTATGATGGTTGCACCATTTTGTGGTAATGTAATTTCAATTTATGATCACCAGCTGGCTGCCAACAAGCAAAGTGAATTGAGGAACCAGATTTGCATAATGACCATATGATTCACTTAACCAGGTAACTCACTGATAGTGATAAAAATGGCCATAAAATTGGATCCAGTTACATAACTCCCTTAATGAATGCATTGCTTAGTGACTGAAATTCCAGTCCCACTTGTGATCATAAGTTGAAGATCACCTGTAAGAGATTCGCATTTCCAAATATAGACAAAAAGCCCTGTATTTATGCCTAATATATCAGTCTGAACAGGTGTAAAGCCCAATCGTATAAAGCAATAACATTTCAGACTGATTCATTCATCTGCAAGAGCTAATAGCCTTTCAGAGGAAAAAACAACAAGGGAAACCTTTATTTCCTGGCTGCCAATTTCTTGACAAAATTAGACTGCCAGGCAGTGTTTTACTTACGTCTGTTTAAACATGGAGGGAAAGTTACCTACGGACATATATTTTAATATAACTATTACTCATTATTCTCTATTTTTTAAAAAACAAGCAACAATGGTAGGGAAAGAGCCTTTGTTACTTTAAGACTGAATATTCAACATTCAGAGTTTCTGTACTTATTTTAGTTTAGAATACAGATAACACCCAATGGTAAATTGAATTTACCTTTTAGCTTGTTAGATTTATGTTCTGCCTTTCCTCTGAAAGCTCAAATTAATTATCACAGTACACCTCCTCCAATTTTCATAAAGTCTGCTGTAAACACCTCCACTCTTCCAATTTTTAAAGCCTTTCATGGAAAATCATTTTTCTACTTCAATAATTGGCTATTGAAATTAGATTAAAAAGAAAGACATTTATAGCAAATGTCTTATAATAAAACAATAGGGATGGTGACCTCTTCATTTCTCTCTCCCTCTGACAAGCAGAGCTTGCTACCTCATTCACCTTGATTTCGACCCACGAGATCTAGAACGTCCTCTGGAAGTGGAATGAGACCGTGACCTTGAACTGGAGGAGCTTCTCGACCTGAAACAACATGAAGATTTTATTTCTTTTGGGGGGAACAGAAAGACAATAATCCAATGAACTTTAACTTTTAATTAACAGCATTTGAAATTAACATTTTATCTCCTTCACCTCAGTGGATGTCTTTCAGAGTGATTTAAACAAACAAACAAACTGGTTAGGAATAAAACAGCTGCTTGACTTAATAAAAATAGCATAAGTTAGATTAGCTGGACTTATTTTTATCTATCTTCCAGGTCATGTATAAGTTGGTTTTTGAAATATCCTTTCCAGATAACTTGTCATATAGTATGTTTGGTTGTTATAGAATGTTGTCAATTCTGAAGTCCAATCAATGAATAATAAAAAAAAGATTATAGGTGGTCCTTGACTTACAACCACACTTGAGACTGGAATTTTGATCACTAAGCGATGAGGCATTAAGTGAGTCATCATATGACCACTACCCCTTTGCCCTGCTTGTTAAGCGCATCTTGCAGTTGTTAAGTGAATCTGGCTTCCCCCCCACATTGACTTTGCTGTCAGAAGATGGCTGGAAAAACTGCAAACAACAATCATGTGACCCTGGGATGCTGCAACCATCATAAATACATGCTGGTTGCCAAGTGCCCAAATCACTATGATGCTACAATGGACGATAAGTGTGAGGATTGGTCATAAGTACTTTTTTCAGTGCTGTTGGAATGGTCACTAAACAAATGGTTGTAAGTTGAGGACGACCTGCAAATTTAAATTACATTCTCCTGTAAAGGATTTATCTTAAAACTTTTAAGAATATTCCCAATGGATTTTGGTGTGTAAGTCACGAAAACAAAAATGAATCTTGTAATCAATAAGAACTGTATAGTTCAAAACAGAAAATGGTCAAGTTAAAGTTACAAAATCAGAAATCTACTTCAGATGCTGGGTTCTAAAATGGTTTAAATGGAATTTAATCACAATTCAGTAATTCTTGGTCATAACCAAGTTGCAAGAGTCTAAACATATCTGTTCAGAAATAAACCTGAGTATAGTGAGATTTGTTCTGAAATAATCCTATTTTATATTTAGAAATAAAAATGAGTATACTCTATGAGATTTGCTTTTAAGTAAATAAGAAAAGGAGTATCTTTTCAGTTATTCTTAGTGTCATTTTTGTCATTTTCAAAATGAAATTAATTTCAATTCTAGGCATGGCCTTAGAATTCAGTAAGATATTTTCAAAATTTATCCATTATCATTTGAAAAAAGTTTGTGAAAATTCTGGAACATTAATTTATGATATATATAGTTTAAGCATGCATGCCTTTCATTTTTAAAATATTATTTCTTTGATTATCCCCTATCTCCTCAATCAATCAAATCATTATTTGGTCATTGACCAGCAAATTAAACACAAAATTACAGTTAATAAAGATGAGGAAAATTTTTCTCAATTTGATTAACAACAAATATCTACTGAACATTAAACATATTTTCTCTAGTTTAAATAGCAGCAAATTGCAAAGACTATTAAAACTTTTTTAAACAACTTTTATACAGCTTGCTGTGTCACAGGCCAAGAAATTGTTAACACCAGGAAAATACAAATAAGAGCCTTAAGATATATATGTGCAGACCCCTCACACCCTGGACATAAATGGTTTGAACTTCTTCCCTCTGGACAGGATGGTGCTATAGGATACTGCATAGCAAAACATGGGTAGTTTTTCCCCCATGCCATCATTCTGCTGAACACTTAACTCATGCTCTATGACAGGACATAGCAATTACTATAGTGCAAGGAATTTTAAATTAATCTGGAAGCTCTGTCTAATATGTATAAGTACTTATCAATACACTGTGGTTCTAATTCTACATTTTATCTCCTTTTCTAGTGGCTGCATATTTTAATGCATATTTTTCAATTTGAATAAAGTTCATTTTATTTTAGTTTATTATTTTATTTACTGTGTCTTGAAAGTACACCGAGAGCTTCTGTACTGGAGTCAAATTCCTTGTGTGTCTAATCATGTTTGGTGAATAAAATATCTGTAATCTATACATATATTCCAATTTTAAGTGTTCCCATAACACATAATACAGGATAACTATACAATTTCATTTATCCTCAGGAAAAATATAGTTTCTTTTGGATTTATTGCTTATTGAGAATTTATTTTAAAACACTGATGTTAAAAAAACCTTAGAAAATGTATTTAACATAATCATTCTGGCCTGAATTTGTGATTTAGCTATCATACAAAGCATTAAGTAAATAAATTACATAATTTAAATCTGAACATCAATTCATTTTAAAAAATGGACTGGATCCAGAACTCCCATGAACTAAGTTAGATTTATAAATATGCTCTTGCTAGACAAATAGTACTTTTGGTGATTCTTTATTCAATATTAACTCCTCTAGAAAAAAATAATCGCTTGGGAGGTGATATAGAAGAACTTCGTAATACTGGCTATCACTAGCATATATTGGTATCTTGCATTTTACTTGACACTGTTCAAATTTTATTCCTGAATAAAGTAGGTGTTGCTGAGATGGCAAAAGAAAACAATAACTGAAGCATATGATTGCTAAATTCAGCAGCAGTACCTGTATATATCTGCTTGTATAAATCAAATTCAGAGGGACATCTCCTAAACTCATACATTGTATATCTAATTAGGAACTCAACACATATAAAGCCGTGGTGAAATAATCACAAAGCATTTGCTTAGACAACAAATTAAATATAATAGTAGTACTCTTAATACTATTTCATATAATCATAGAACACAAGGGATGAAGGGGAGCAGTCAATTAGTTCAACGTCCTACCAAAGTAGGAATAATATAGCATCATCATCATATGGCCATCTCTCTTTTATACATCTCTAGCAAAGTTTATTTCCTATTGAGCCCATCTGTTCTGTTCTTGAGCTCTTACCAAGTGGAAATTTCTGTTTGCCCAGTTATAAAAAGACTTTATTGACCCATGCGCTGGTTAATAAACTCTGGGTTTCTATTTACTACCCAGCTCGCTTTTCTTAACCTGGGACCATTCTACAGTCCTGGCCAAACATTTTGAGAATGACACAAGTATTAATTTTCACAAAGTCTGCTGCTTCAGTCTGTATGATGGCAATCTGCATATACTCCAGAATGTTATGAAGAATGATCAGATCAATTGCAATTAATTGCAAAGCCCCTCTTTGCCATGAAAATGAACTTAATCCCCAAAAAACATTTCCATTGCATTTCAGCCCTGCCACAAAATCAGCAGCTGACATCATGTCAGTGATTCTCTCATTAACAGTGTTGACCAGGACAAGGCTGGAGACCACTCTGCCATGCTGATTGAGTTAGAACAACAGACTGGAAGCTTTAAAAGGAGGGTGGTGCTTGAAATCATTGTTCTTCCTCTGTTAACCATAGTTACCTGCAAGGAAACGTGTAATCATCATTGCTTTGCACAAAAAGGGATTCACAGGCAACGATATTGCTGCTACTAAGATTGCACCTACATCAACCATTTATAGGATCATCAAGAACTTCAAGGAGAGGTTCAATTGTTGTGAAGAAGGTTGAAGAACACCCAAGAAAGTCCAGCAAGTGCCAGGACCGTCTCCTAAGGTTGATTGAGTGGTGGGATCAGGGCACCACCAGTGCAGAGCTTGTAGGAATGGCAGCAGACAGGTGTGAGTGCATTTGCATGCACAGTGAGGCAAAGACTTGGAGGATGGCCTGGTGTCAAGAAGGGCAGCAAGAAGCCACTCCTCTCCAGGAAAAACATCGGGGACAGCCTAAGATTCTGAAAAAGATACAGGGACTGGACTGCGGAGGACTGAGGTAAAGTCATTTTCTGTGATGAATGCCCTTTCCAATTGAGACATCCGGAACAAACCTTGTCCAGAGAAGAAAAGGTGGGCACTATCATCAGTCCTGTGTCATGCCAACAGTAAAGCATTCTAAGACCATTCATGTGTGGGGTTGCTCCTCAGCCAAGGGAGTGGGCTCACGCATAATTTTGTCTTAGAACACAGACATGAATAAAGAATGGTACAAAAACATCCTCCAAGAGCAACTTCTCCCAACAATCCAAGAACAGTTTGGTGATGAACAATGCCTTTTCCAGCATGATGGAGGACTTTGCCATAAGGCAAAAGTGATAACTTAGTGGCCTGGGGAACAAAACATCGAGATTTTGGGTCCATGGCCAGGAAACTCCCCAGACCTTAATCCCATTGACAACTTGTGATTAATCCTCAAGAGGCGGATAAACAAAATTAAAAAAGCCCACAAATTCTGACAAACACCAAGCATTGATTATGCAAGAATGGGCTGCCATCAGTCATGAATTGGCCCAGAAGTTGATTGACAGCATGCCATGGTGAATTGCAGAGGTCTTGAAAAAGAAGGGTCAACACTGCAAATATTGACTCTTTGCATAAACTTAATGTAATTGTCAATAAAAGCCTTTGACACTTATGAAATGCTTGTAATTATACTTCAGTATACTATAGTAACATCTGACAAGAAGATCTTAAAACACTGGATCAGCAGACTTTGTGAAAATTAATATTTGTGTCATTCTCAAAACTTTTGGCCAGGACTATACAGTGTTCTAATATTGTGGATGTAAGAGCAAGACTATATTCTGTTCAGTTAACCAAAAACTCTGAGTGGGTGAGGAAAGAAAAGAGCAATCCTTCCCTTTTATGCCCCGTTCAAGTTCACTTGAATTTATGGTACATTCACCTTTGTGGAAATTCACATAAATAAATTTCTGTTCACCTGTAACTACCAGCTTAGTACCTGAAGAAAGTTACAAGAGAAAGTTCATTTGTATATTTAATTTTTGCTCAGGAGTTTGGGAATAGTATTTCTTCTGCAGTAACAGACCTTTGAGGTAGATTGGGTTAAGAGAGAATGACTGGACCAAAGTCATTTAGTGAGCTTCCATACTGAGGATGGACTTAAACTGGTCTTCCTGGTGCCAGTCTAGTACTTTAACTACTGTATCACACTGGCTTTCCTTTTTTTTTTCAGGACAAAAACAATGGTAGCTACACACATCATCTCACGTCAAACCAATTCTTAGAGCTGCTATGTGTAACCTGAAGGGCTGCGGTCTTTAGCCCACAGTGAAACTGGAAATATATAATATAGAGGCAGGCATCCTGTAATCTTGCAGCACCCCAATTGCATTGTGCCACATAAATCCATCAGCACAATGATCGTATTTCTTCAGTACATCATACAGGTGTTTTGTTTTTTTCTTTTGTTAGAAGTGAGTTTAAGATTGAGGAAGGAAATGGTTTTCTCATGAAGGGTTCCCATTCCCATTCCATCCTGGAAAAAAAGAGGCTGAATAATGATATCATAGTAATCACTCAATGACCTTTAGAAGATCAAGAAGCCAGGCTGGAGCCCCAATCCTTCATATATTACTCACCCTTCACATAAAGTTCAGGGCAAATTTTTCTAAAGTGTAATGAATTGTAACTTGCTATTTGTACACCATAGTTTATTAAGCTAGTTTATTCCATCTAATCTGACTAAATTGCTAAACTGATTTATCTTTATAAATGGAAGCAGAAGGGAGAATTCCCAAGCCATGCTGATTCTCATTCTTAAGCCAGAGAGATACAGTATGTTCTCCAGTTGTTGTTAGACTTCAGTGCCAATCATTCCTCATCCCCAAACTGCCAAGAATTAACAAGATCTAAAGGACCACAGACTGCCGATCCCTACATTAAACAATGGATTATATTACATTCAAATGTGGTTGTGGTGTTAGTGAAACAGTGGAATCTATTTGATCCTTTTATCTAGAAACAGAGTTGTATTTACTGTTTTAAAAATTGTGTTTATAACTCTTAGTCAGTGTGAACATGAGATAGATGTTTCTTTCAATATATTGTTTACATCAGTTGGAACTATGGGATTGGGAGGTGTTACTCATAGTCACTCATGCCCTAGTCCCTTTGGATTGCGACAGTGTGCTCTGTACAGGGCTACTAAAATCCCTTTGCAAAGTACAAAGTGGTGGCCTATGAAATGATGGATGTATTAAAATATCCCCAACATCTTCAAAAGTTGCATTGGCTGCCAGTCAGCTGCTAGTTGCCATTCAAAGTGCTGGTTGTAAATTTCAATATATAACAAGCAAAACTTACATACATACCACAAAAATTCACAATAAATATTGAAAATATTTTTAAATATTAGTAAAGAATAGCTATAATGATGGGAATAACTCAGTCTCTGGATAATACTTTGAAGGATTTATATTTAGAATTATAACTGCATCTGGAACTCAAATGAATAATCTTAAAGGAAATACTTTATGGGTTTTCCATAGAAGGAGCAGTTTCTGTAAGAAGATTTCCAGGATGTATGGAAACTGGAATATATTGTAAAGTACATACAGAAAGTGATATGCAATTCTGTTATCAGGAAACAGAGACTTTCCACAGTATTATGCTATTCAGTGACACATCATAAAAGTTGTGCACAAGTTATTGGCCAGCTTGCCAATTTATTATAATTTTCCAGCAATCCATTCTTGGTTACAGCTTCCCATGCTTAATATTTTCCTCAAATAGGAAACTTTTATGAATGTAAAGGAAAGCACATACAGGTTTGTTTGTTATTTAACCTAGGAAAATTATGTGGGAACTATTTTTAAGAATGTGAGATGGAAAGCTTCTGAGGCTGTTTTTTTAAGTGTTTGAAGTTATAGATCTACTATTCCACATCTAGAGAGCAAATTTATTGTAGTGACTAATAATTGGGAATTAGTAATTGGGAAATAGTTCTAGTCCTGTCTTGGGCACGAAGCTTAGCTGGGTGACTTTGCACCAGTCATGCTATCTCAGCCCTAGAAAGGCAATGGCAAACCACTTCCAAAAATCTTGCCAAGAAATTGCATGGATTTGTTCATTTAGCCACCAGAATCAAGGCTGACTCAAAGGCACACACATGCGTACACAAAACCCCCTACTTCTAATCTTATATTACTGTATAGATTCTGTACCAAGATTACATTTTTATAAAAGTTTTAAGCATATGATTATTTGATAGTGATTAAATAACATTCTTCTCTAGTTTGCACATAAAGGAGAACAATAGTTCAGTTGTCACAAGGGGGTATTTATTTTGTGGTGGTTTTAGCAAAGTGAGAACTCTGCACTGTGTTGAACATTTTACTATTACAAGCAAACTTGCTTGGAATGATTAATGACATTCAAACTGATTCTTATATCATGTGAAGATGTTCCTTGTTGCACTCGTTCATATTTTTATATATCTGTGACAAATTTTGTGAATATATCCAAGCAATTAGGTAACTTTGTACCAGGTGTATATGTAGCCATCTATATAGACTCTGGAGTGTCATTTTTTTGCATAACTAGCATAATATCTGCAGAATATATCTGGCACCATATAAATTCAAGCAGCTTTTCATGGCTGTATTGGGGTTATCTAGTGAGATCCCATCATGGACTCTGTATTTGCAGTAGTATCAATGTTCTTCTTAAGACCCCTGTTTCAGTCTAAAATATGAATTATAATTCCCTGATAGCTCAGCAAATAATTATATTCAGCATCATCTGAAGGTGGAACCCGAAACTTGATTGAAAGATGGTATAGCCTAATTAGTATAGCAAAGAGTTTGTTTAAAGCTGTAGTATGTATTAATGTTTCAGAAACATTATGTTTTTGTTTCCTTTAGAATTATATACAGTGTTGCAATTAAATTACATGAATTTGTGATTAAAACTATTTATAATTTTTAAAACTGGTGATATGGCTGTAATTAATATAACTATTCAATTGTATTTAATTATACACATTCAGATATATTTTTTTAAAAAGTACATAATTTTTCTTATTAGTGTTTATGATTCTGGCATCTTTGTATGAGAAAAGCTTGCTAGTGATATGTTGTTATTTGTCAAAATACTTTGTTAAGGAAACAAGCTATCATCTCCCTGGAAATTATAAATATTACTACTGATTTTAGTTTTATTAGTTAAATTTATAAGGTTTATGTAATAGAAAAAATGTTTCAAACCTTTTACAGCCAGACATTCTTTCAAAGCCCTCTGGCTTTTTGTTGTTCAGTCACTCAGTCATGTCCACAACCCCATGGACTATATCACACAGAGCCTCCCTTTCCTGCATTGCCTCCCAGAGTCCCCGCAAATCCATGCCAATTGTGTCTACAGTTACATCTAACCATCTTATCCTCTGCCATCCCCTTCTCCTTTTGCCTTCAATCTTTCCCAGCATCATGATCTTATGAATCCTCTCTTCACATTAGGGGCCAAAATATTTGAGCTTCATCTTCAGTCTCTGTCCTTCCAATGAACAATCAGGGTTGATTTCCTTTAGGATTGACTGGTTTGATATTCTTGATTTTTCCCAACCCCAGAATATCTTAGTTATTCCAGGTTTCAGATGAAGTGAAATGCAAATGGGATGAGTATACAAGGTTGGTGTATGTTAACATTTCCTTTCCACCTCATCCCAGCAATTCCCTTATTAAGTGTTCTTGATTCAGGCTCAGCTTCTGGTGACCACATGCTTACCATCTTGGTGCTATTACTTTTGCAGTTTAACACCTCTATCAAAGATAAGAAACCTGTGATCCCTACAAGATCCTGAACTTTATTTTGGGAGTCTCAGTTAACTTCACCAATTGTTAGGAATGCTGGAAGATAATTCAAGTAGCAATTGAAGGATTCACAAACTATATTATGAAACAATGGATCTTTTAGATTGATATACTTTATTGGCCAAGTATGGTTAGATATTTGTTGTTAGTTAGATACTTGGCAAGGAATTTGATACCGGTAGAGCAGTTCTTGGTATACTTGCAAGACAGCAGTACATAAAATAATAACTTAAATAAACAGTATTATATATTCAACAGTAAAGTGTGCATCCAAAGTATGCAGCCAGTAGAAAAAGA
>JANHZU010002188.1:217698-237058 GCA_032468055.1 Acrochordus granulatus | reverse complement strand
GCGAATACTCTTGAGAGTCCCTTTACTGCAAAGAGAACAAACCAATAAATCCAAAAATAAATCAACCCTGACTGTTCATTGGAAGAACAGATACTGAAGCTGAAACTAAAATACTTTGGCCACCTAATGCAAAGAGAGGACTCATTGGAAAAGACTGTGGTGCTGGGAAAGATAGAAGGCAAAAGGAGAAGGGGACAGCAGACGATGAAATGGATAGATAGCATAGTCAGTGTGATGGGCTGACTATGGGTTTGGATGGGTTCCAGGAGGAAATGCCTGAGGTGCTGCAGTCCATGGGATGTGAAGAGTTGGATATGACTGAGTGATTGAACTACGAAATGATCATTCATAGCTTTATTCAAAACACAGGTGTAGTTATTGATCTGTTGAAATAATGTGATATCTCTTAACAAAGAAATTGTGTTCAAATTATGTTTTTTTTACTTAATGAAAGAAGTTTGCAGATGTTGTTCCATCAGTTCAATAACTTGTGAGATAAATCTGAGAAGCATGTCGAAGAGCACTCAATACATTCATGGCTGAACTGAGATTTGAAACTGGAGCTTTAAGAATGCATTCCTTCCATGCTACTTACATACATAGAGACAAGCAGGCAGTATTTCTTGCACTAAAAACAAACAAATACCTATATCAGAAAGAACTCTAAATGATTAACTGAATGATCAAAGAGATATTTGAAGAGTCAGTTCTGGTGTCATGGCTTCAAAATATCTTCACACAAAGTACATTTGCAATGGCTATAATCCAAGACAAAGTGACCCAGCTTCTAACTGATCACAGTAATTCTGAGAAATCATTTACAGAGATTTTCTTGTGCATAACTGTGGCTGACTTGGTAGCATTGCTTCTTGAAATCATTATAAGAGAGACAGTCATTTCCACATAAACATGTGCACAGATGTCTCATATAAACAGTTTCCCAACAATAATTGCTGATGGCAGCACCTTTTCAAAGACATATAAAATAATTCATAAACATTCCCCAAAGTGTTACTATGTATATTGGTATACCTTTGGCTCAGTTTATCTGTTTATATAGATATACCTTTGGCTTAGTTTGTCTCTGGTGGCATAATTTAATTATTTAATCCATCTACATAATTTGATTTCATTTTAGTTCAGTTTTAGATTTGACTTTGGCAACATCCATTTGCCTGTATTGGCTTGACCTTTACAATCAATTTTAGTTCAAATTTAGTTTGGCTTGACAACATCCATTTGCCTACATTGGTTTGATCTCCAGAATCACATAAATTAATAAATGTCTTCATTTAAGTTCTATGCTTGAGGCACAGATACAAATTTGCATCTGCTTGCCTGTTTGGAAAAACCAGTTCTATGCATGTTTGTGTTTTTCCTTCATCCTCTATCCCTCAAGCTACTTGAGTGCTGACTCATTCATTTTGGAATTAATATAGGCATGTTGATAGTACATGTGATTACAGTATCCTGAAATCTGCACCAGTGTGTTTTTAATGCCATGAATCACTAAGCCGCTATGTCCCAGCAAGACAGACCTCCAATGCAACTGATGTTATAATGGCTGAAGAATGGATACACCTCATCCATGGATGGCCAACTTTTTTATGGTCATGAATGGAAGTTTAGTGGTTCTATCATCTATGCTTGCTTGATTGTAGAAACTGTTTTTGGAAGTGAGTCTCCTTCTTTTGCTAGAAGGTCACCAAATATTGGCAAAAGTATTGACTGCAAAAGAAAGAGAGACAGCACTTCTTTATTTCTTGCTGGTTGGCTGAGGTACTGCCAAATAACTGAAGATGTGAGGCACAGGTCCAGAAAGCAAAAGTCACAAAATATGTACAAGCAAATGTGCAAATATTCTTTCAAATTTACAGTAGTTTGAATGAATTTAGTTTTCACCAAAATAAACAAAAAGAGTGCCTCTGAATTTGCATAAAATATTTTATTTTTGCCCCTAAGTAGTCATAACCATATGTTGCTTCCACTGAAATGGCAGAACTTCCATACAGATGATATCTCAGCATTCCACTGTTAGAGACTAAGTACTGACTCATTTCTTTCAAATAAAGTATATTTACAATACACAAAAATAAGGATCCTAGACATAACACTCTTGCCTTGGTTTTCCTTCTTTCTGCAATACTTCATAAATAGATTCTTTCTCTAATCCCTATTTTTAATTTAAATTGTGCCCTAATTTCATCAGGACTCTTTCAGGAATATCTCTATAATATTAAATGTAAGTATCTGGAAAGTATCACTGGGCATGTACAAAGTATTTTTGCCATGCCACATACAGTACTGCAAATAGCTGTCTATTCTTTATTTCCCACAGAATCAATCATTAATACCAGCAATTTGATTTCAAAATAAAATCAAAGGAAAAAAAAAGAACATGGTCTAGTGCACAAAAATGGACCAAAACTGCTGCCAAGTAAACAGATAGAATGGGTTTGTGCAATTGGTTAGTTTGGTATACAGTGCTTTTATTTGAGGATTTACTTGAAAATTATAAAAGATAGAGCGTCTGATGGGGATGCCAGTATTTTTTTTCTTTCTACATTTTAAAAAGTTCCTGTCTTTTAAAAAAGTAAAAGTTTCTACTCAACAGTTTTTACAGTCAGACTCTCAAAAGGCCCAATTCTGCAGCACTATGGGAGAAGCAAAACTTTCTATGTCACTAAGTTGATTTTACAGAGTTTCTGAAGAAGAAATATTGCAATAAGAGACAGTAAAATCAGATACAATGCAAAATATCATTATTTCATACGGATCTCTTTGCCCCATGATAAACATTTTGCTTCACATAAATATTCATATGCTTTCAACATACATCCCCATGCTCATCTCTTTCTCTTCCTCCCAGCAATGCACTGGGCAGGAACCAGCTATCTGGTCCATAGAGATTAGCTGATCATGATCTACTGACTACCAATGATCATACTGGGTGTATGATCATACTGGGTGTATTGGTAGTCATACTGACTACCAATGATCATACTGTTAACATTAAATTTGCCAAATTTAATGCCACTTTTTTGCAAGTTTGCAACTGAAGGCAGAATAATGAGCCTTGCCCAAACTTTTTAATGTAAAGCTGCTTAATCTACCCTGGATCTCATAACTGGCTACAAAAAAGTATTCAAGGCACAGGCTAGAAACCTGGAAACTGTGAGTTCTCGTCCCACCTTGGGCTGGGTGGACGGGTGGCTGGGTGACTATGGGCCACTCATTCTTCCTCAGCCCTGCCTACCTCTCAGGGTTGTTATTGTGGGGAAAATAAGAGTATTAGGTATATTCACCACTCTGAGTTATTTACAAAAATAATAAGGATGGGATACAAAATAAAATAGCTCTACAGAACTGAACTGTCGGCTTCTTTAATTGTCCCTGCCTATTTTATTTTGGTAGAAGCCAGAATTATTTTGACCCTTATGTTACAGATGATTGATTGATAAATTTTAAATGATTTATAGAGTGCCCCCAAATTGCAATTCTGGAGACCTATTTTTTAATAATTTTTTATGAAAAGTTTTACAAAGACCATAAAAATTAATATAAACTAATAAAGAGTAAGCAGTGAAGAAAAAGAAAAGGAAGAAGAAAAAAGCAAAAGTGCAGAAAATAACAAAAAGAAGTACAGTAGAAAGAAGAAGCTTCCCATTTCTTTTGCGGGACATAGAAGTACAATTACAAAATTATCTCTTATGCTATTATTACAAGCGAGTCTGGACATCTATTGAAGGATGAATCAAGCAAAATAAAACAACAAAAAATATGATGAAGGAAACCAGTCCGGGGAACTGTCTAATGATGCCACATGGCTTTTCTCTGCACATGGCCCATTTCCTTACTTGTTTATGTTCCTGAGCATTCCTTCTCTGCCTGGAAGTCTGTGTCACCTTCCTCTAACTCATACTAGTTATAGGCTGCCTTCTCCTCCCATGCGCTTATAGTATGAGGCTGTGAGCAAAGCCACTAGTTCCTCCCAGGAGGCACAGCTGTGTGTGCTGGGTGGATTCCCAACACCCAAACTTCAGGCTTCTTTCTAGCCACTCTCAGAGTTTGAGCCTGACTCACAGTATCCAGGTTGCAGGCTCCCCCCTTCGCACAACTTGGTGAGTTTGCATGTTTTCCCAGTTTGCTTCTACTCCCACTTCTTGCTAGTCAGAAAGGTAAATTTTGTTTTCTAGTGAGGCACCTGAGGCAGTCTCGCATCTTTTCTGCTTCTTTTCATTGACTTTACTGATTCTTTTTGTTCATTTACTGATTTTGTCCTGATGGCACTTTATACTATAAAATACATTTTCTGCTGAAGAAAGACACACGGGAAAAAATTATGCTTTGAAGCATTACAGTACTTGAAACAAAAGGTGAATGAAAAGACTTAACTTTTACATTTGCTGTTACATTGGTTATATATAGTGATATCGTGCCTGGTACTTAACACATTGTGCATGTGTATATTCGTGAGTGTCCATGTGCACAAGTGCATGTGTAAAATTTCTAAGAAGAATTTTGTAAATACATATTATACATGTGAATTAGAATGTCACAAACAACTGGAACTGTTCACACTGATGTAATAATTCTTTACAACATTACATTCACTTGTTTGGAAATAAATAATATTTTTTTAAAAAGATGGGTTTACATTGTATTTAAAGACATATTAAAAAGACCATCCAGTATTCATTTTTCCTTCTTTTTAAAATCCATGTTGGTAGGTAGCCTGTCCGTTTAACTATCATTTGATGGAAAGATCTGCAATTATTTTTAATGCACATAGGGCATATTACTTGGGAGAGGAGAGAGATAGAAATGACAGTAGGGATCTTGAACATAGCTCCTCTGATCAAGAGACAGCTAGACACCTTTTCCAAAAGATTTATCTGTTAATATCCAGGAAGATGAATCAATCTGATACTAATCAGTTACAATTATAAATACCTAAGAGTATTTATATGGGCAGCCTGCAATAGATACAGTTATAAGCAATCAATGCATAGATATTAGATGCTTCTGCCTTCCTCAACGTAGCATTCTCTAGATGTGTTTACAATCCCCTCCCCAAGTTGGCCATACTAAGTTAAACATTCAGGAGTTATAGTCCCAATAAATCTGGAAGGTGCTAAATTGAGGAAGGCATTTCTAAGATGATCTCTCTCCTTACTCTCTTGCAACTTCACACAAACAAACTTCCTCAGAAAGTACTCCCAACCTACTTAATTTTAACACATCTTTGCACACACAGAGAATATAAAAAAATCCAAGAACTGGAACCCAAAATCAATTAGGTATACATATGGCATCCATGTTGCAGTCCTGAACAATTTTTTTAGAAACTGAAACTAATGATAGGTTATAGAACTGAATCCACTCCAATTATTTCCTCTAACAAGAGCACATTTTTCAACAAGCATACAAATGAGCTACTGTTGCCTTCCAGATTTTGCTTAATTACAGCTCCCAGCATCCCTTGTTACAGTGATTTTGGCTAGGTCTGCTGTGAGTACAGCAAGATCTGGAGAGGAACAGGCTGTCCTCTTCTGCATTCCATGCTCCAGATTTAACTTCAAAACCAAACTCTCATACATAAATGCACAGTTTCTAAGGAAAACAGAAGCTGGGAATGACATATAAGCTATAGTCGACCCAGTGTAATTTTTACCATATCTAAGTGACTTTTCTTGTTACCACATAAGAGTGTTTTCCACCCATCCTTGAACTTGCACACAATTTATATCAATAGGCTAAACCCATTGCTGATCTGTTTCCAACTTCTATTGCATCCAGTAAAAAGGTAAAGATCTTTCATTCATGTCCGACTCCAGGGGCCAAATACAGTGGTGCCTCACAAGATGAGACTAATCCGTTCCAGAAGAACACTCTTGAAAACAATAGAAAATCAGATAATCCATTCCACGCCCCCAAAAATATTCACCAAAAAATCATTTTCAACGGAATTTGATGTAGAAATGATTGTCCTTAACATCTGAAACAAGTAACAATAATTAACAATGATATAAAGCAGAAATAGAGCAAACTAACCAGCACTTACGGATCTGCTTCAAGGCAGATTCTGGCCTCAGCTCCTGCTAGGCTATCTGCTGTCTGGCACCCCCTGCTGGCTTGGAGGATCTACTGCTGCTGCCGCTTGAGGCAAAAGGCCTTTTCCCTTTTCCGTCAGCAACTTCTCGCAGTACAGCACACAGACAGTAACGGAGTAAACTGCACATGGCAGCATCGGCAGAACTCTTACACAGTTGCTGCCTGAATGGTAATGGAGTAAACCACATGACAACATCAACAGAACTCTTGCGCGGTTGCTGCCTGAATGGGAAATACAGAGCACACTGACTGATGATGCATAAGTTATTGTGCGAAGTTTGCTTGTCTTATGAATCACCGCTCGTCTAGCGGAATAAATATTATGAAATTTTTTGGCTTGTCTTGTGAAAATCTCATCTTGTAAGTTGCTTGTCTTATGAGGTTCCACTGTATATGTAAAAAGAAAGGCACATTTTCTGATGCTTGTCTATAGGGATAAAACTGATTCTAACTAATGATAGATTAAATAAAATGATGGCATTTAGCTGAAAATTATTGGGTGCTTGAAAAGAGACCTCTATCTTATGCTTTAGTGCCATTATGGACCTCAGGAAAAGAAAACCTACTGTTGAATCATGTCAAAAACTGTGAGCTAGGGAGCTGAAACAAACCCATCCATTTAGTTGAAGGGAAAGGAATAAATCTAGGCATGCTGAAAGCTCCCATTAGGAGAGATGGTAGAAGCCCTCCCTTTCCTGAGCTTCTCTTCTGAACAGTTAAATGCATGAAAGTAGGAAGAATAAGGGCAGCCGGGGACAAATGTTTTTAAATCAGAAGCTCCCACCTCCTGCTGATCCCAAGTAGAAACCTCATCCAATTAAATTCACATATTCTATTATTTCTATTTCAAGAACCTAATATATAGGACACAATTTGCTCAAACAATGCACTTTGGAAAGCTTAACAATCAACTTTCAGCAAATGATTCTTTTATGTGAGGAGAAGCCTATAGAACATCATTGGTTACAAGAGTCCTTCACCTCTGTTAAGAAAAGCCATCAACTAGCAGAAGACCTGAATGTGTTCTACTGCAGGTTTGAAAAATAACCAACATCATCTAATTTTAACAACCCCACCTCAACCACATTAACAGATATTTTCTCTATAATCACATCTACCACATCCACCCCTCCTTCTCTGCTCTCCTCCCCTCCTGGGTTTTTAACCCCTCTGGGACCCACCTTTTGTGATTGTAGAAAAAAAAGTACAAAGTCACTTTCAAAAACAATCAGGAAAGCACCTGGCCCAGATGGCATGACCTCTTCCTGCCTGAAAAAGCTGCGCAACATAATTGGCCCCCATCTTCACAAGAATATTCAACAGGTCACGAGAGCTGTGCTACATCCCTTCATGCTTTAAATGTCTACCATCATCCCCATTTCTAAGAAGACCTCCATCAGTAGGCTAAATGAGGTTAGGGAAAATTAAACAAAACATTAAACATTAAAACATCCAGTATTTGGACAATCAGCACTGGTGCTCCTCAAGGATGTGTGTTATCTGTGCTATTTTTCTTCCTCTACACCAGTGACTGCATCTCTAATGACCCCTTTGTCAAAATTCTGAAGTTTGCAGATGACACAACAGTAATTAGGTTGTTAAAATTAGATTATGTGATGAGTCTGCATATAGGTAGAAGTTGAACAGCTGGCCCTGTGCTGCAGTCAAAACAACTTAAGAGCTGAATACATTCAAAACTGTAGAAATGAAACTGGATTTTAGAAAGAGTCTTACTATTTTAACCCTCCTTACCATACTTAGCAATACAGTATCAGTAGACAGTCCTTCAAGTTTCTAGGCTCTAAAATCTCCCAAAACTTAAAATGGGCAGATAACATCAACACCATTATTACGAAGGCACATCAGAGGATGCACTTCGTACATCAGTTCAAGAAGTCCAATCTGACTCAAGAGTTGCTGATACAGTTCTACAGAGGATTCATTTAGTCTGTCCTTTGTACATCTATAACTGTCTGGTTTGGTGCAGCAACCATACAGGACATGTACAGATTCCAACATATAGTTAAGATCTCAGAAAAAATAATTGCAGTTAGCCTGCTCTCCATGAAGACCTGTATACTGAGAGGGTCAAGAAAAGGGCTGAGAAGATATTTGCAGACCCCTCTCACTCTGGACACAACTTGTTTGAACCTTTTACTTTTGGAAGGCACTACAGGATACTGCATACCAAAATTACCAGACACAAAAACAGCTTTTTCCCCCATGACATCATTCAAATGAATTTTAATTAACCCAGAAATTCTGTCTAAGGTTTATATATACCTATTAATTCTACACAATATAATACTTCCTTTCTATTGACTGCACACTTACCAAATAACTAATATTATTATGTTGTTTACTGATGTTGCACATATACTGAGAGCTGCTGTAAATTCCTTGTGTGTCCAACCATGCTTGCCCAATAAAGTATCTGAGTGACTGACCCCATTCGTCCCCATTTTTTTCCAATGTCACTGTGTGAAGGTACAGCTCATGATTTCCCCATGTGGAATGAAATAGAGAAGGCGGGTGGCTGACACAACCATTCACTTAAAAGGCTTGCTCCCCAAAGGATACTTCTTCACCACTGAGTTTCACTACAACTACCAGACCCCTTCCATTTCAGTCACCAGAAAATTCCCTAAAAATTTCCATTTGCTCACTTGAATGGTTGGGAGCTTTAGTGAAAGCAGAAGGGATCTCATATGAGAAATCAGTATTGAAAAGAAACAAATGAGAAAAAAATGTGCAAAGTGGAATCCACTTACATCAGCGTAACTCTGTCCATGAAATTACCAGAAGTCCAATACAACCTGAAGGAGGCTTTATAATTTTTCATTGTACAAATTGTAGGAAGAAAGCTGTGTTAGTTTATAGCAACCAAAAATTTGAAGGAGTCTGGGAGCACCTTTTCAGACCCACATGTTATTAAAAGGCATAAGCTTCATAAGTTTTAATAAAATGTGTTGGTTTGAAAAAGTCTCCAAAAAACCTTTGGATTTTTATTATTTCTGTAGGTTTCCCAGAGTTTTCTACATAACAAAGAAGGAAGTAATATTTGCCTTTTAGAACCTGTATTTATTTAGCTGCATTAGTAAAGGCCGTATAAACTTGTCCATGAATAAAAACTTTGGTTTAATGCAAGTGCAAGGATTCTGTAGAGAGAAGCCAAGTAAGTACTAAACTATTAAAGCAGAGGCTCTGTCTCATCTATTAATTGCAGCCATAGCAATAGTTAAAATGTTGATATTTTTAATTGGTCATTTCAGTTCTTCTAAAAAAGATTAAATACTGGACTGTATTTTGTAAAAAGAAAGAAATCTTTTTTTCCTCAATAAACATTTGGGGAGGATAAGTATGTACAAACAACCAGATGTGTAGTGAAAAGTATAAAAGAATTCTGCAATCAACACACAGGAAAACATTAAACAGAAAGATTAGAGAGATGAAGGCTGGGGGGAGGCTGTAAACTTTTGAGGAAAGTGGAGAAAAATCTACAAGATGGTTTATTTGTTTGCTCATGAAGAAGAGGAAACATTAAACAATGGGGATATGTTTAAGAAAAGCATGTACTGAATATGACATTTGAAGATGAGCCTCTCAAGCATAAGTTGTCATTGTGGACACTACTATTGCTTCCCCAATATGCTACTGGGGAAGAGCAGAGAGCAATCACAAATAGCTCTAGAAAGAGTAAAGTGGCTGGGCCAAAACCAAAAGGATGGTCAGCTGTGGGTGTGTCTGCAGGTGAAAGGAAAGTCCAATGCTGTAAAAAACAATATTGCATAGGAACTGGAATGTAAGATCTATGAATCAAGATAAGCTGGATGTGGTCAAGCATGAGGTGGCAAGATTAAACATTGACATCTTGGGAATAAGTGAACTAAAATGGACAGGAATTTAATTCAGATGACCACTATATCTATTACTGTATAAAGAATCCTATAGAAGAAATGGAGTTGTCATCATAGTCAATAAAAGAGTGAGAAAAGTAGTAACTGGGGTACAATGCCAAAAATGACAGAACTAATCCAAGGCAAACCATTCAACATTACAGTAATCCAGGTCTATGCCCCAACCACTGATGCCAAAGAAGCTGAAGTTGGCTGGTCTTATGAAGGCCTACAACACCTTCTAGAACTCATACCAACAAAAAATGTCCTTTTCATCATAGGGATTTGGAATGCTAAAGTAGGAAGTCAAAAGGTAACCTGAATAACAGGAAAGTTTGGTCTTGGAGTACAAAATGAAGCAGGACAAAGGCTAACAGAATTTTGTCAAGAGAATATACTGGTCATAACAAATATACTTTTCCAACACATAGACATCACCAGATGATCAACACTGAAATCAGATTGATTATATTCTTTGCAGCCAAATATGGAGAAACTCTATATAGTCAGTAAAATCAAGACCTGGACCTGACTATGGCACAGATCATGAGATTCTTATTGCAAAATTCAGGCTTAAATTGAAGAAAACAGGGAAAACTACCAGGCCATTCAGGTAAGACCTCAGTGATATGAATACAGTGGAAGCAAAGAATAGATTTAAAGGATTAGATATGGTAAATAGAGTACCTGAAGAACTATAGGCAGAGGTGTGTAATGTGGTAAAAGAGCTAGCTACTAAAACCATCCCAAAGAAAAATAAATGCAAGAAAGCAAAGTGACTGTCTCATGAGGATTTACAAACAGCTGAGGAGAGAAGGAAAACAAAAGGCAAGGGAGAAAGGAAAAGATATACTCAACTGAATGAACATTTCCAGAGAGTAACAAGGAGAGATAAGAAGGCCTTCTTAAATGAACAATGCAAAGAAATAGAGGAAAACAATACATTGAGAAAGAAAAGACTAGAGATCTCTTCAAGAAAATTGGAGAAAGCATGGGAATGTTTCATGCAAAAATGGGCATGATAAGGGACAAAAATGGTAGCGACCTAACAGAAGCAGAAGAGATTAAGAAGAGATAGCAAAAATACACAGAAGACCTATGCAAGAAAGATCTAAATGTCCCTGATATTCACGATGGTGTGGTCACTGACCCAGGGCCAGATATCCTGGAATGTGAGGTCAAGTGCTCCTTAGGAAACACTAGTAATAAACAAAGCTAGCAGAGGTGCCGGTTTCCCAGCTGAACTATTTAAAATCCTAAAAGATGATATTCTTAAAGTGCTGCACTCAATATGCCAGCAAATTTGAAAAACTCAACAGTGGCCATAGGATTAGAAAAGGTCAGTTTACATTCCAATCCCAAATGTCTCAATGTTCAAACTGCTTTACAATTGTGCTCATTTCACACACTAGCAATGTCATGCTCAAAATACTACAAGCTAGGCTTCAGCAGCATGTGAATCAAGAACTACCAGAAGTACAAGCTGGGCCACAGAGGCAGAGCAACTAGAGATCAAATTGCCAACATTTGCTGGATCATAGAGAAAGCATGATCCAGAAAAACTACTACTTCTGCTTCATTGACTACGCTAAAGCTTTTGATTGTGTGGATCACAACAAACTGTGGCAAATTCTTAAAGAGAGGGGAGTACCAGACCACCTTACCTCTCACCTGAGAAACCTGTACACGGGTCAAGAAGCAACAGTTAGAATCAGATATGCAACAAAGGATTGGTTCAAAATTGGGAAAGGAGTACGACTAGGGTATATATTGTCACCCTGCTTATTTAACTTATATACAGAGTACATCATGCAAAATGTTGATCTCAATGAATCACAAGCTGGAATTAAAATTGCTGGGAGAAATATCGACCTTAGATATGCAGATGATTCCACTCCAATGGCAGAAAGTGAAGAGGAATTAAAGAGCCTCTTGATGAGGGTGGAAGAGGAGAGTGCAAAAGCTGGCTTGAAACTTAACATTAAAAAACTGAGATCATGGCATTCAGTCCCATCACTTCCTAGCCAATAGAAAGGGAAGAAATGGAAGCAGTGTCAGATTTTACCTTCTTGGGCTCTAAGATCACTGCAGATGGTGACTGCAGCCATGAAATTAAAAGATGCTTGCTCTGTTTAGGCAAACCTAGACAGCGTAGTAAAAAACAGAGACCTTTGCTGACAAAGGTCTGTCCAGTCAAAGCTATGGTTTTACAGCCAGTAGTAATGTATGGCTGTGAGAGTTGGACCATAAGGAAGGCTGATGCCTGACCATTGGAAAGACAGATACTGAAGCTGAAGCTCAAATACTTTGGCTACATAATGTGAAGAGAGGATTCATTGGAAAAGACCATGACATTGGGAAAGACTGAAGGCAAAAGGAGAATGGGACAGCAGAGGATTAGTTGGTTAGATGCAATGAGCATGGACTTGGGCAGATTCCAAAAGACAGTGCAAGACAGGGATGCCTGGTGGGCTGTTGTCCATGGGGTTGCAAACAGTCAGACACAAATGAGCAACTGAACAATGAATGCATCACTACATTTTCTACATAGAAAATAGGATTGTTGACATTCCCATTCTGAAAACAAGGAGCTCTTGCAAATTAAATATGCATTTCTGCTTCCTAGAGCCACTAATGTTTTCATGGGAAATGGACAAAAGAATTTGGTTTTCTTATTCAGTTTTACAGAGATTGGTAGAGTTTTTCTTATCCTCCTAACAATCTGACCAAAGAACAGAAAACAGCTGGCCCAAAATGTCCATTCTCAAGACAGATGCTAAAAGGTCAGAAGCCATAAAACATCCATTTACCAAAAAGCAAACTTGTTCCTTGCCATCCCTTTAATCTGTGACAAATGGTTTCCAAATGTTCTATTTTTATTAAAAAAATAAACAGAAAAACAACACTGCCCTTTCTTCATGAAATATCTGGAACATTTTCACTTCCAATTAGTGGCATGTTACACTGTAAGCAAATTAGGCATTTACATAGTCCCCACAAGAGGAAAATCACATTTTCAGAAAACTGGTTCCACAATTTCAGCATCTCTATCTGGCTGCATTTACCCAAATCAACAGGGATTTCCCGAAGCAACCTCCAGGGCCTCAAGTTAACATGGCCTCTGTGTACAGGTGTCAACTCCACCCTCCAATGTTCCACAGTTACTATTTGAATTTTAATGGATCAACAACCAATAGAAATTCACCTGCATGTGAGACCAGACTGTACCATTTTGTGCATACAAAAGAAAAAGGGGGGTGTCTAAACACAAAACCATACTGGTATATGTACATACCAAATATTAAATATCTAGATTTTTGTATTTTTTAATCCCACCTTGTTTTTATAAATAGCTCAAGGCAGTAAACATATCTAATAGTTCTTCCTCCTCCTATTCTTCCCATAACAATAACCCTATGAGGTGGGTTGGGCTGAGAGAGAGAGAGAGAGAGAGAGAGAGACTGGCCCAAAGTCACGCAGGTGGCTTTAATGGCTAAAGCAGGACTAGAACTCACCGTCTCCTGGTTTCTAGCTAGGTGCTTTAACCACTGTACCAAACTATATGCATGTAAAGTGACAGAATTGTATTTCTTGTGATTTACTGTGATGTGTGTCTTTTGTAATCATGGAAATACTTTTTAATATAAATGGTATTGTTTGTAAAGATATTAACTATTAACAAGATGTGCAGTTAACAGAAAATTATTTATTGTAAATATCATTTGTAATAAATTATTTATGGAAATTAATAAACTTCTTAAATTTTATTTTGCCTAAGGCCCCACGTAGGCATGATGTGCCACTAAAACAGTAAGAAGCTGTTTGTGAGCATTCCTAATTGTTTCTTAACTGTACAATTTCTTGTTCATTCTTGTTCAGAACCCTTTTTCTTGATGAATTTCTCCATCATCATGGATCTCCCAGGCAAAGAATGTTTCCTTCATCAAGTTCACTGATTTAAATATCTATCAATTTGCCCATTTATAATGTAGACCAAAAAACAGTTTTCAATATAGACTTAGTTATCAAGCAGTCTAGCTAGGTTTATGCGTTCAGGAAATATGGTGGAAGGTGCTTTTCCTGTAACGACACAGGAATCACATGATGCCAATATCTGCTAAATTTCCCCCACACTCAGGAACTGTACAGTCTGTGTGGTACCAACAGGTAATTCAGCCCTATGTAGTTTTTGGACCTATTGCCATACTGGAACCCAGGAAGCTGGACATCTTAATAGACTAAATCCACCCATTCTTACAGGTTGTGCTGTAAAGCTAGCAACTCAGGGCAGCTGTTTTCTGGAGAAGGAAACAGAAGCAATGAGAAGGGATGAATTTCCTCCTAAAGGAGAAACAGGACCAGCACCATTGCTATGCACAATAGCAGTTATTCACCCTTACAAGGCCAGGTGATGTTACAGACTGCCTCCAAGGACCTGAGAGGCAATCAGCCTTGTTTACTCCAATGAAAAGAGGTCAAAACTCACTTGCTCATGTGTACTCCAGACAGTTGCCTTTCTCAACAAAAATTATTATAATAATTAACTGTAAACATTGAAAAGGCTGCCTGGTATAGTCCAGTGATCTAGACTTGCCTGCATTTGAGGACTGCTTCACTGCAAATGGAATTTTATTATTTTTGTTAAAATTTTTAGAATGCCAAATATTATTTGAGAACTGTTGTTTACAAGCAGTCACTCGCAGCCTTATTGAATTCAATGAGCTTTCTTTCCAAATACATGCATATTCTAGAAATGTATATTTGGTCTTTATTTTTAATCTCTGAAAAAAACAAAATTCCAAGCCAGCAGGGTGACTTTGGACCACTCACACTCTTTCAGCCCAACCCCTCACAGGGTAGTTGTTATGGGGAACATAGGAGGTGGAAAGAGTATTAGGTATGTTCATTTTTTTGAGTTGCATATAAAGTAATACAGGAGGAATGAAAGTCAAATAAATAAAGAATAAACTTCACCTGCTTTCTAATTGGTTTACATTAGAAAAGCCCTGTTAATTATTTCAGTTTTGCAGGCCCTTCTAGCAGCGTATCAATCCACATTTTATGTGCTTTGTGAAAATTTACCTTAACTCTTACTTCTTCAGGCCCCCACTGACTGAAATTAGTGATTTGCCAATCAACTACTGTGACATCCCTGAGGTCCTTCTATTATTATGTCACGGTTCACCAGGTCTCTGTCATGGTATAAGGGATTTCAGGGTAGACCATCAAGCTGATAGCAGAGATATAAATTGGATCTAGGTGTACCTTAGGCAGCCTTACGTTTGTCTTTAAAATATATTAGTAATGGAGAGATATCTTGAAACAGAACATTGCAGCTCATTGTACTTACCATATTTTTAAGCACTAGAAATATCCACATGAAAAAGGAGACAAAAAAATTCATCACTGAAAGCTGTCATTATAGATGAGAAACACCATCAGATGAGCCTGTCTACACATGATTTTTCCCATGGGTTGGTGATATTTGGCTTCTCATACAACCCACCACATAAACAACATCGTGTTCTCCTAAAGTCATTTTCCTTTGAATATGTCATGCTCTCAAACTGCTTTTAGGCTGATTTTGTTACCACTGGTTAAAGTAGTCTGAGGGGGGTATGGGTGCTTCAACCTAGAAGTATAACAAGATGGGTACAATTTATGTCTGAGAATCGCTTTGGAAACATATTTTTTCTCACCTTCAACTGCAAATCAGAAACTGGTAGTTATCTTTTTGCTTTTCCTTTGACTATGATGACAGTCATTTTTTTCAAAAAATAGTTTTCAACATGTACCTACACAGCTGTACAGCTGTGAAAGTAAATGTGTACAACTTTACTTTTTTAAAGAAGCCTTGCTGCTCAAAAATAATTCTGAGCCTTTTGTTTTAAAAGAGAACCTGAAACAATCTACCTAACTGGTCCTTCCTTTCTTCTGAATCCACCACAATTTATTTTTTTAAACCTTACAATGTTTATTAGGATATTAACTTACATATGGTTATTCCTAAAATATGATTATTGGTTTGTCACTCAGTCAGCCAGAGTTTAGATTGGATTTGGCATTTTTCTCCACCAATTAGTCTTTCCCAAGTACCTGGGATAGGTACCACAGTGGTACCAGGTGGTGTTCCAGTTGTTTTGGATAATACCCCTATTACTTATTGGTACCACCTTTGTTTTCTTTTGCCACAGTCATTTACTATTCTATTTGCAGGTCTTTGTATTTTGTGATTTTCTCCAGTTCTTTCTCTTCTCTTTTGCTGTCTCCATGTCCACTATCCAGAAGATGCTTCTGTGAACACTGTTACCTTCCCACCAATGTAGGTGGTACCTATTTATCTACTTGCATTTTGCATGCCTTAGCTTCTTCCAATACTATTATTATTATTTTCATTTGTCCAAACATGTATTAGTCCTTATTTGTTACTTTTAATAGAATAGATTCTCCCTTCAGGCAGTCCCTAGACGCTGCTGAGAGAAAAGGGAAAAGGCCGCTTTGCTTTGAGCAGCGGCAGCAGAGGATCCTCAGATCCAGCAGGGGGCGCCAGACAGCTGCCAGCCTAGCAGCAGCTGAGGCCAGAACCTGCCTGAAGCAGATCCATAAATGCTGGTTAGTTTGTTCTATTTCTGCTTTATATTGTGTGTTAATCATTGTTATTTGTTTCAGATGTTAGGGACAATCATTTCTACAAAAAATTCCATTAAAATGATTTTTTTGTGAATATTTTTGGGGATGTGGAACAGATCATCCGACTTTCTATTTTTTCCTATAGGAAACTGTGTTTCGGTTTTAAGAGCATTTCCAACTAAGAGAAGTATTCCGGAACGGATCAGGCTCGCAATCCAAGGTTCCACTGTGCTTAGTTTTTCATACATGGCTTTACATTTATTTGTAAAATAAATGATGACAAGGTGTAATATGTCATGTGTAGTTATTCAACTGAGGTTGTATTTACCTACTTTTAAGAACTGCTAAGGACCAGATGATTTGTCCTATGTCCAGATACATAAAACTATAGAGCTCAAAGAGGATGCAGTTTCTTTTTCACATGACTGAATATATCGCTATTGTATCTTACTATTCAATGTGTGATTTTTTAATGTCTAGTTTTGTACCCTATGCATATATTTTATTTTATAAAGAAATACTGTTTGTTTATAAAACACTTAGAATTCCTGCTAAAGATGGTTCTACAATCTATTGAACTATAAGGATGTATAGTACTTAGTTTTTCACACGTCTTCTACATTTAGGTTTTCTTTTTATAAACTAAATGATGACATGGTGTAATATGTCATGTGTAGTTGTTCATCTGAGGTTGTATTGACGTACTTTTAAGAACTGCTAAGGACCAGATAATTTTTACTCTGTCTTGATACATAAAACCATAAAACTCCATGAGGGTGTACTTTCCTATTCACATGACTGTATAGTTGTAACAGTTATTAATATTCTAATAAAGAACTGAAAAAAGAGCATAGTTCTTTTCAAAATAAGTATCTAACAGCTAGAAGCAACAAAATTGAAGCAAGCTATATATAATTTCTCTATTTGACTAATGTAAGACTAATAAACAGAAGTGATAAACTAAAATTCTGTGAAGGATCGGGATATAAATAAATAGAAAGGAAAATTATTTTAAAGATCTGGAAGATTAAAATATGAATTGATTGAAAATATGAGACTACTGACGAAAAGGCAAGACATTGGGAAGATACAGAACACACATGCAGCTTGTTGTCACCACTTTAACCAAAGTTTTTCAAACATTCCTGTTCATTTGAAGCTGAACTAGCCAAAACATAGAGAACTGAATAAACCATTGAGTAAGATTTTGGCCTTCTTTCCCCAAAGCACCTCTTATACCTAACAGATCTCTCAGTTATTCCAGTTTTCCTCCCCACATACTATAAATGATGTATGTAGAGAAATATGGGGGGAAATGTTTGTCTTAACAGATTCCAAAGTGAGTGCCACAAAGCTTCCAGGAAAGCCAGATTCAGTTCCAATTGCTTCAGTATGAAACCCATTTTACAAATGAAATGTATTTGAAAGAATGGGCATATTTGGAATTTCAAATGTACATAACTTATTATTATAGAGACTGTAATTTGGGAATTACTGGCTAAAACTCACCTTGTGAGCTGCATGGTATATATTCGCATAATAGGTACCATTGTGTCAACAAAAGCCAGTCACAAAACATTAATTTTCCCAGGAGATTCTGTCAATCCACTCTTGCCTTTATAGATGTAGCCTACAATTTCCTTTTGATTTTGGTAGACACACTGTGCAAATCATTGTGATGAAGCCACCTCTTTCAGTTTTCTAAGAATAGATATGAGACTGGGTCCAGGAACATTCTTAGAAATAAAGAAGATGCTAAACACTGCTGCTTTGCTTCCCATTTATTTTTAATTGAAACAATATTGGATGCATGCAACCTGTCAACTGCCAAGAAATATTTTTATGGGAGCAGTGCTGCTCCCCATGATACTTACCTTTGCTGAGCCTAGTCTCAGTACAGAAGCAGTTTGACTTGGTACCCAGCCAAATCAAAAACATCCTTCCTTGGGACAGTAATGCAAAAATTAATCTCCTCCTTCCCCCCATAGGATTCACATTTACAGCAAACAGCTACTTTGCTTCTGATCATGTAACTCTAGTTTTCTTTCACCACTTTAACAAGATCTGTTTGAGAATGTTCTTTTAAAAATAGAGGGGGAGAAGACTTGCTATTATTTGGACTTGCAAGAAGAGGACGGTGCATCACAATAAAGTAAGGTAACAGCGGGTTATATGTGAGAAACTTAGACAAAATAGGTAGGTAGGTAGACAGAATTTATTTTTATATTACTTTTATAATAAGAAAAGTAGGGCCACTTCTTCAGGCCACTTCAAAAGTAGGCCCTTTCTGCCAGTCTAGGCACCCAAGAGGGGGGGAGTAGAAGCTGTGAAAATCCTTCACTGACGTCAGCAAGGAGTAGACAGTCTAGCTTCCCAATAATTATTATTAATTATTAATTATTTTTTTATTATTATTAAGGGTATTCTGCCAGTTGTTACTGCCCACCTACACCTCTCAGAATGTGCCAACAACCTCCCAAGGTTTACACCCACTCACCCCGGTAGCAAATTTTTTAAAAAAGGTATTGAAAGTCTAGGCTTTCTGAAAGCTGCTGTTTCTGCTTCTCTTTAGAAATGATAGTGACTTATCTGATAATTCAGAGGTGTTCTTGAGTTATTTTACAACACATTAACTACAAACTTGTCTTATAATTACCAAATTGTTTCTTTTGTTAGAAGGAATTTGTGAAATTCAGATGTGAGAGAGAGAGAGAGATTTT
>JANHZU010002188.1:173534-184615 GCA_032468055.1 Acrochordus granulatus | reverse complement strand
AAATCCAGTCCAGATGCCTGTTTTTTAAACTTTGTTGCGATGCAATTACCCTGGATGAGTGAGAGTCTTCACAGATAACAGCTAATAGTCAGACTGCTTCTGTGCTTTATAGATGTAGCTTATTAATCATTTTTCCATCCTGAAAATATTTTTCTTAGATGCTCACTTTTATGAGAAATTAAGACATGCCAAGGAGTCATTTGCTGCACAGTACTTTGTTGAAAAGATTATTCTGAATTTAAGACTATCACCCCCAAAAAGGAAAGTAGTCAGAAGAAAAACTGGCAAAAATTTTGAGCATTGCTCAACAACAGCTGGACTTCAGGCAGAATCTTCAGATATATGCAGAAAATACAGAATTTTGAACAGCAATGTTTCCATCATTGACTCACTCCTTTATTTCTAACTGCTACTTCTGTTTTTATTAGAAAATGTTAAGATTCTGCCTCATCCCATTCCACCCCCTTGTGGAATAATTCAGAAGTAATTATTTGGGGTGTAAAAGTTTAGTTTCCTATCAGGGTGTTTGTTCCAAATAACACTTTTTTCAGATGCATTTCATTTTTCCTATTATTTATTCACAAGACACAATAATGAATGTATTCTTCAGTTGTTTCAATATTACTGAATAATACAGGCAGTAAAATCCATTGTGAGATCATCACTATCCCTGGGCATCATTAGAACTTTCTGTCAGTTCAATTTTGATAGGAAATCTATGATGCATCGCATTGTAAATCCACTTTTAAAACACATCATCCACCGGAATTCCCATGGCGCTACATCAAAAAAACTGTGTCTAGAATATTTGAAAAGTTTAAGAACTCTACATTTTAATGACTACAAGACTATATTTTTAGGTGAAACTGATCTTTCTGAAAGTCTCATAACAGGAGACAAGTTTCCTTATGAAGATAATCTCAACTGGCCTGTATGGACTGTTATACATGCTGGCAACAGCCAAGGATGGGTGCCATGGAGATACAGAGTATTTCTAAGGGATGACTTACCCTTAGGGCAGCAGGAAGACATGTTTCAGGAATTCTGTGACTTTCTCTCTATTACTTATGGGAAGTGTGCCATTGTGGTCAAAGAGAAAAAACAGTCAAGGGCGAAGACTGAAGCATCTAACCAGGAAGTGAACGTAACTGATTCTCAGGCCATTACTCACCCCTACTTGTTGAACATCAAACGCTGCCCTGATATTGCCAAGGCTTCAGGACATGAATTTCTCTCAGTGCCTTTTGATTATAACTATCTGCATCCTATGGATGCTGTCTGGTCATCCTTGAAATGGTTTATTATTAATAACAGAAAGGACTTTTCTCTGACATCCTTGGAGAAGACTTACTCATACCAGTGCATACTCTTCAGTGACTTGATTGGGAAAGGAATAGAGAAGACAAGCCCAAGCAAATGGAAAGTGGCCATTAACAAAGTGCGGAGATGGGAAAACTACTACTTAGATAAGTTTTCCTGATTCTCTCCAGTCATTTGTCAAGTGAAATTAGGCTAATTTGTATACTAAAATTTACACTTTCACTTTCTAGTCTATAATTCTAAATCAGTAGTGATAATAAAAATAATAGTTTTAAAGTGACTTTTAGCGCTATACTATTAGATTTAAGGGGTACGGTGGCACAAGCAGTTGCACTATTAGATTCAAATGCCATTTAAGTAGATTAATTTTGTTGTGAAAGGACAAATAACTATCTGCAAACATGTAGATAGTTTGAGGGTAGAGAGAGAAAAAGAAAATAAGGAAACTTGAATAAATTAATAAAAAGAAAGACAATCAATATCCTGACTTCATGCAGATGCACTCTATAATTGGATCATTGATTCTCATATTGACTAAGGTGTTAGAACAAATTGTAAGAGAAAACACTGATGGACACCAATAGAGATATTTTCTCTTATTCGAGAATCATTTTACATTTTTGTCCATGCCAGTCTCAAAATAAAGGAGATAATGATGGTCACCCCACTAAATAGAGAGATGGTGAGAGAAGTATGGTTTTTTTCCACAACAGCACATGTCTGAAAACTTTTTCTCTCCCTAAATCTAATTACCAACCTGAATTCCTGGTCCTTAGCTGCATTTTATTTTAAGCTGATTTATTTTGATTACATTTCATCCAATTTGCAATACTTTTTGAGGTGACCGAAGGATTTATGGATCACACATTCAGGTTCTTAAAATGACTATATTTTATTTTGGAAAGCAGTACAATTCAGAAGAATAAAAATGAATAGAATCCAGCTGATGCTGAATAAATAGGGGTACATTTGTGCTTAAATTTGAAACCATTTTTGTGATGCTCAAGTAATAATCAGCAAAGCGTAAAGCACTCTTGATTATATTCTAGCAATCCATACATCAAAACAGCTTCCAAATATGTCTTCACCCCTGAAAGAATGAGTTAAATATGAACACTGTAGTGAAGACTCAATTTCCAAATTGGACACATGCAGCAGGACACTGGCCATGTTCAGAGGACAGCTCCATAGTTTAAAAAATAAGGCAAAAGGTAGGTCTACATTTTCAGCTGTTATACAAGGAAAGCGAATTACTATCAACCCAAATCTCTCTTGAGTTCTCTGTGCTCTACTGATCATTCTCACTTCCTTTTTGGTTTTCTTTTTCTTCTTGTTTTCAGTCTTTCTATTACCCATTTCTTCCCTCAGAGTTATGCTTATACTAAGTTTGCCAGTATTTTCAGACAAAATCTTTATCTCACCCAGCAACTGATACACCGGGAGTTGCTAGTTTAGCCTGCCGAATGGTTGAATGGAAACAATAGTCTGGAAATACTCTCACATAAATAAATACATCTATTTATATAAAGATTTTAAAAAATACATTCTAGTGATACTGCCATCCTCCAAATCCATCTTTACATGGGAGGACAAAGTATTTCCTGAGATTTCTGCTATAGTACCAACTCAGAAAGAAGACCTTTTGAATTCAGTAACAATAATTTCCAAGTACTGTCAACCTATCATATTTTTCTATTTTAGGGTGATTTTCATCATGGTTAATCATAGCAAATCATAATATTTCCACAGGATAGCAGTATATGATACTAATATGCCATACCCCTTTCATTCCAGCACAGCAGTGCCTCTCATTCTTAATTCATCTTTAAGTGAAAAACAGGAACTGGGGACATGGGATCTTCCAAATGCCGTCCAGTTCGATTTCTCAAAAGCTCTGGCTAGAATGGCTGATGAGAGTTGCCTCCAACAACATTTGGAATCTAGCCCATGGACTGCTTTTCCAACTTGTTGACTAAAACAAAATAAATTGGATAGCAGAGATCAGTTTCCTCAGGAGCAAGAAGAAAAATATGTCTCCCAGTCTACAAAAAGAGGAACAAAATTGTTTAAAAACTACATGGGATAAAAATGGAGATAAAAAAGAGGCCAAATAAAATTCTTATCAGATTCTCATGCTTCTATAATGAAAGTTGTGTTCCAACTGATGCACCTTGCCTCAAAACAATAGAATTATAAAACAAATATTTTTTATAATATTTAAAATATTTTTATAATATTTAGCCTTTTCTCATTTTCACTTGTATAAATTGTACCTGTTGAAATAACCTGTACTTTGTGCAAGTTTAAACTATAGGTGAGTTTTACAACTAATTTGACTCTAAGAATAAACAAATGATCATACTAGATAATTTAAGTAGCTTCTTCTTACTTTAAACATGTAAGATTAAAATCCAACTTAATGAACCTTACACAGTAACAGTAACATTACTATTTCATATGTATAAAAGGGGCAAGGAAGGAATTTTTTTAAAAATTCTGGTAAGGCAGTACATCTGATCTCATGTTAATGAGAGACCTATATCTCTTGGCAATTGGAAAATGAGAGATGAACTAAGTAATTTAAAATTTCTTTGCAATTACTAGGGCAATGCAAAGAACCATGCACATTTTAAAATACATATTAATTTACAACCATATTAAGGATTTAAAAGTTCTATATTCATGTTTAATTTCAAGTCTCATAAAAAGCACAAAAGAGCTTAACAAGTGTTTCTTCAACTCAGTAGGTTTACAGCTTTTGAGAAGGAAGCCCTGTTCTATTCAGTGGAACTTTCTGCCATGCAAGAGCACAACGGACTACAGCCTTCAGCATATTTAATTTTGAGATATATTGTGTCCAAAGTTATGAGTGCAGTTGTCTACAGGCCTACTCAAAAGTCTGGCTGAGTTCAGTGGATATCACAGCACTGCAGATTTAAACTTTAGCATAACCCTTTTCCTCCACATAAAGTTTGTACCTTCATCTTGGAAAAGGTACAAACAAAAGGTACAATCCTGCTATTCACGGGATATGGTGAATAGCAAAGATACCCTTTAATTAAATGTGACATTCTAAGACTGAACCTCTGTACTTTTCCTCAGAAAGTGTCTTCTCCACAGCAGATACTGGGGAATGAAGTGTTGGGATCTGCAGCCACAGACCATATCTACTCTGTGAGCACTATCTGTTTTACTGGGAGATAGACAGCAGGAGATATTTATTTCCCCTTACAATTCAAAAGTATTTTTCTTTAAAACCAATGGAACTGTCAGGACTAATCTAATTTAATTATTTCCAGTAGGATGTATTCATGAGCAACATTCACCAAACTGAGCTACCAAAGGAATAGTGTTTGCTTCTTGCATGGGAGAAAATATATTATTAATTTAACTGGAAGTACTTAAAAATGGAACACAACATGCAGAATTCCAAATGATACCAGTTTGACAAGAAAGCTTTTACTGAATAAAGTAACTGATAGCATTCTCTTATTATTTGGAGCAAAGCAACAGCTAAATTAAAACACACTGTTGTACAAGTAAACGTTGATTTTAGGGAATTCATTTCTCCAGCACAGCTCTCCATTTCAGTGAAATCTTCAATTCTTCCCAGAAAGGCATCCAAGTCAAGTTACCATGTACCTGAAAACCTGCATACAAAATAGAATGGTTCTATTTGCAGCACCATCTTCTCATGCAAAGAGCAACATGCAAGTTGAGAAGTTCTGCTTCAAAGTTTTGCATCAAAGGCTCCTAAGGGACACATTCAATCTCTTCCATCACTCCTAATGCTACTGTGCCTGAGTTATATCTGATTGTTTGGCTGCAACTTTACAGCTCAAATTTCAGCTTATTCTATTCTCTGCAAAAGAAATGTAGGAATGGAAAGGAAGGTAGGGACCTAGGGTTTCACTCTTCCTTTTCTTGCTGTTTCTTCCCAGACTAAAGACCCGAGATCTTTAATTCTGTTTGCAAAAGACAGTACAAAAATCTTATAATGTAAAACAAAGGGCACTGTCATCCTGCCTGGTAGGTTATGTTGGATTATGCAGTCTTTATTCATTTGAAAGCACGCTATGTTGCAACTAATCTGGAGGCAGTATGGAAAATGGAGGGGGATGGAATGTGAGTAGCACAATCCATTCTCCTTCCTGATCTTTTTCTTTTCTTTCCTTCTATCCTTCCTTCTTAGAAAATAAAACCAACAAAGTAATAGACCATTTTTTATCAAAAGTCTGTACTGATAGAATGATTCCAAAATTAGGATAAGGTCCACCAGGTAGTAACAGAGAGCCATGTATGGGTATAGGGAGCAAATTGCTCAGCCCTAGGTTAAATCCTCATGAGGTCTTATTCCAGGTGCCATTCTAATCTAATGTATAGAGTTTGGTCTTATCTTCAGTGGCTCCAAGATATGGAATTTTCCTTGTAGGAGATTCAGTTTGCTCCCATTCTCCTTTTCCTCAGAAATTGATTCAAAATTCTGAATGCGACTACTGCACTGACTTTTATGTTTCTTCAGTTCAATTTGCAAAATGTAAATTTATATTGGGGTTTCAGGATTTGTTTCTTGTTGTTTTACATTTCATGATGCAATGTTTTAGTACAGCATTAATTTATTAAATAAAATCATTCCAGAAACCTAATCATTTGAATTTCTAAAAGGTACCAGAAGCAGGCACTCAAGTTGGTTTGCAAATGCATGTCACTTGAGGTTCAGAGCATTACATAATATTTCACAATTTCACTGTTTTCCCAGAAAACAAAATTATTTTGTGTTCTGAAACTCATGTTATGAATGCTGCAATTATGTTTCAAACAATAAAATATGCCAATAAAAAGCAATATAATAAAAGCAGCTTTACTAAGATCTCAGATCATATGACTGTTCCCAGTTGTCAAATAAAGGGCTAAACACATTTTTTGTTCACATTTGAAGGTAAAAGGTAGGGAAAGTTGATCTATTCTGATAGGCTGAAGTCTGAGACTATGTGCTTCTATGTGTACATGTGCATGCGTGCATGTTAAATGCATGTAGATGCAACACAAATATTCCACATATAATAAAAGGAATTAGTTACAGTTCTTTAGAGTGGCTTGAAATTGAAAAGCACATTCTTTCATTTAAAAAAAGGGTTGGAGCTGTTTCAGCCTTCATTACAAGGTTTCCCCAAAGAGGCCCAGCAAAACAAGCAGTGTGGCTTATTCAGATAAAATGCCTGGGTCAGAATGTGCCTAACTCAAATATATTCTTTTATTGCTCCAGTTCCAACATGTTTTATAAACTAAGTTAAATATTTTAGTTGACAGTGTTCCCATAGTGAACCTCCAGTTGATGATTTTGGCATAAACCATCTATTCTAAAATACAACTGAAAAGGAAGACTGGAAGATCATGACTTGAAGGAAGAGACTTGTGTTTTTTTCTTTCTTGGAAAGAGTTTTGTCTTTAGTCAGGCAAAGTCATAGAAATGGAAGGTAGCACAGAGAAGAAAGGGTCTTTTTCTCATATTAACATTCCCATATGTAAGTATTTCTGCACAGGAAATTAATAACTTATCTCACTATACATATTATTTATAGGATGACAGTCATGTTCAAGGTGGGAGGAAGAATTTGAAAATGCTCCTTCCATTATAACAGTTGATGCTTCCAAATACCTATCAGGGACATAAGATTTAAATTAGAGTTCTAAAGAATTCCAGTAAACTCACCAAACATGAAACTATTCAGAGGAACGTGAGTTACAACAACATTCCCACACCCTGAAAGGAAGGCTGGATTCAACAATGAACTACTGATTGTTTAATTATAGTTTAGTGTATATGCTATAACAGCCTGTTCCAACACATACTACATTGTAAATACTGAACCAGTTCTAGTCGCAGTTTTACTTGACTATATGTTTTTCATTCCAATGATGTATTGGGAATGTATGCCATTCAGTTGACAGATTTAACTACCTGGAAGCAAATAAAAAATGTGTATGCATTTGTGCATTGAAGCCATCAGGCTGTATATATGGAGATCATCAACATAAATCATCCAGGTTTTCAGAGTTTTCAAGAGTTTATACAGGGTCTTCTGGCCAACATGAACATGGAATGGACCAGATCCTTTCATAATTTCCTTCATGCGCTGTTTCAATCAATGGGCATTCCTCTTAACTCCACTGTTATAAAATGCTAGTTAAAATATACCTTTAGATTCTTCAGTTTTCCTTTTTCTCCATTTCTCTTTTCTGCTTTTCTATTTGTTCTTTTTTCAGCTTCTCTTCAAGTCTTTTTCTCTGGTACATTTTTACTCCAGCAAATGCTAAGCACAGAATTAATGTTTTAGCAGCTAAAATGTACATTAATAGTGGAAAATTTTCCAGTGCCTGAAACAGAAAAAAAATCAGAGTTATTTTAAAGTAATTAGAAGAATAGCCACAAAACAAGCATTTAATTTGAGTGTGTAAAACTCAAACTACTTCCTTGCAACAGCTATAATGATTCAGAAGGCTATCACGGTCATGGAATATTTACAATTACCATCATACTATGATTATGAAGTAATCATATGAAGTATGATTAAGTAACCTTATGAAGATGGTCTCAGCTAAATTACTGTACAGGTACTTTGTAATTAATCATCTAAGAATTCCTTTACTTCATGAGAGCCAATTTATGATGGCATCCACAACATTCTTTTAACATTTCAAATAGGCTCAAAGATCTAAAAACATAGTTGGGGAGCCCCACAGAAAGGCTTTGCTAGCTTTAACATCTTCTATAAAGGAAGAATGGAATGATTATACAGTTCTTTATTCAAAAGACTATAATTTAAAAAGTGTGAAAGTTTTTCTGAAAAGTAAAACACATGTATCAAACCCAAACCATATAGACAGAATCTGCTCTGTAGCAGAACTAGGATAAACCAACTCAACAGAAAAGTGCATGGGTCAATACAAGGACATACTGCTTGAAATTGTAATCCGGTTTACAATTTAGCCGCCAAGAGTCTTTGGATTTCTGTGGCATATAAATTTAATAAATAAATAAATCAGGTTCTTTCATATCCACAGTCAAGAAACAAGATTAAAAGTCCACAGGAAGAACCTGCTATTGCTTTTTTTACAAAACCATAAATCATGCAGTACAGATTTCTGTTGTACAAATGTTTTTTCTCAAAACAGGTATCTATGTATACAAAACATACAGAATTATTTCTTCCAGACTCACTAAGAAATCAGGAGACCAAAATTTAGGATACAAATTAAAAATTCCCTCACCTTCCAATTCAGTAGCACCATCTTAATTCTGTATCACTGTAGTCTTTCAGCTTAGGATATTACAAAGAATGCAGATCAAATTAGTAAGAAAATAATACTTTTTTGGAAAAAGCCACCTAGGGAAGGAAAAGAAATAATATATTCAGAGAGCCTATTTGAACCACAGAAAAATGGAAAATTGCTAGGATCAGAATTCTGCTAAAATAGCTCACTGATTTGTTTCAACAGATATGCAGTAACAAGATGTCAATATCAGTGACATAAGCTGAATATTTATATCTCAAATTTACATAGCCAGCATCTGACCAAAAGTGACTTTGGGTGGGACGCAACAATCAGCTAAAACAGCAAGTGTAAAAACAACAGGTAAAAATATTTTTAAAAACCATATTAGTAAATATTATAAAAATAAAAAATACAAGCAAAGGGAAGATAAGAAAGCCTGCCTTAATAATGGAGCTATCTAAGCAAGTCTCTGGTTCCCTGGGAGCCCAGGCCTGATAACATAACCACGTCTTGAAGGCCTATCAGAATATTAAAAAAATGAGATGATCTCAGTTTGGAAGCAGGAGAGGATGTTCCAATACAAACAGATTGACAGCACTCTCCTCCTCAGATACAGAACATACAAAAAAGGGAAATGTGTTTCCATTGAGCGACAGGATTAGTGGCCAGTTGCAGTAGAAACAGCTAAAACTTGACTGGTTGTTGACAGGTGTCACAGATTCACAGGTAAATGGCTATTCAGCAGATATTCAGCTTAAGGGAAACAAAACACAAAAACGGGAAACACCGGCAACAATTAATCCATTTGTTAAAATACCGGTCACATGCTAACTCCACATCTGTAGTCTCCAATCCATTTAAAGTTACTTGCATATAAATCCTACTGAAAACAATACTGTATTGTAGACTAGGCGTATCCGACCCTGGCATAGCATAGTTGGCTGAGGAACTCTAGGTGTTGAAGTCCACACATCTTAAAGTGCCAAGGTGGGACACCCTTGCTGTAGATTGTCAGTTACAACTAACCTGTTTCCTTTGGTTTTAAAGGAAAGAATCACAATTAACTTCTCCGATCCAGGGTCTCCATGAAAATTCCAATAATGCTTCTTAGACCTTATATGTTCAATACTAGCAGTGACCCTCAATTTTAATGCTAAGTAAATGAGTGCATTTCTAAACAAATGACTAACACATTATCTAATAAAGCAGATGTGACCTGTTAAAAGATGACACAGAAAGGTTGCATTTTACAAGGAGTAAGTTGTAGACCTGAACAATTTCCACACGGTTTTGTCTTTTTATATGCAAAGTAGACATACTGTATTAGGGAATAGTTCTGATTCTCTTCAGCTGGAATGATACTTTTCCCATTATAGGTTTCTTTGGTGGCAAAATATTTAAATGCAGGCTTCCAAATGGGCACCAAGAGAAGCTTCCTGCTGTCATCAAAATGATAAAATGAGGGAGCTTACAGTATGACAGTGTAAAGCTGCTGCTGCCATTCTGTCACCTCCCCTACCTCCTCTGGACACCAGTGTTAATATTAAAGTGGTACAAAATTCCAGGGCACCTACTACTTATTACTCTCTGAAAACATGCATCTGCTTTTAGATGAATTGAATCAAAATCAGCTGCAAAAAACTAAGAAACTGCACTTCAGCCATAATCCCTAACTTGGCCAGAAGACAAACTATTCATCCTTCAAATTGGTGTATTACTTGCCAAGCTGCCCATAAAGTGCTTGGAAGTCAAGACCTGGGCTTCAGCTTACCCACTCAATCTTCAATCAACGGCTCTGGCAGTAAACAAGAGAATAAGAATTACAGCAAAAACAAGTTCATGCCTGGGGAATAGGAAAATTCTCTGTGTTAATAATGTGTGGCATGGAATGAAATATATAAAAACAACAACAATAGCAACCTAAAATTGAGCACAAATAGCAACATTGTTTATTATTAAACTTGAGAACTTGTCCTGTTTGTATTCTGGGCTCCACGTCCCTTCTCCTCTTTTCTGAAACCAAAATACCTTGATTCTTTCCTGGCATCTGATATTTTTCATTCTAAAAAACTCTGAAATGGACATAGCAGTAAGCAAACACATTTTTTTTCTACGCTACTCAGTATTATTTTAAACAATCCTGATTTATCCTATTTTATACAGGTTTTATTTGAATCAAAGCCCCTTCTGAAAAAAAAATCAGAATTTACATCCACCCATCTACATTTGAAATAATTTAAGGATTTAAGTGGAAGCTAATTCTAAACATATGATTAGTATATGTTTCACTGCAAGTTTATTCTAAAAATATTAATCTACAGTATATATATTTCAAATGACCTTTCTGTTAAATTCCAGGATTTTCCCTCTCAGTTCAGTTTCTCTGTTTTCACATTTATTTATATGTCTCTTGTTGTTGTTCAGTCGCGCAGTCGTGTCCGACTCTTCGCGACCCCCTGGACTGCATTACGCCAGGCCCCCCT
>JANHZU010002188.1:163099-173434 GCA_032468055.1 Acrochordus granulatus | reverse complement strand
GAGAAAGAAAGAAAGAAAGAAAGAAAGAAAGAAAGAAAGAAAGAAAGAAAGAAAGAAAGAAAGAAAGAACAGCTCAATAGGCATACATTGTTGTCTGCTAATAACTTGACAATATTTGCCTGTAAGTGCAAAGGAAACCCAACGTAGCTAATTTTGAATTCAAGAAAATAAGATGAAAATACTGTGCTATAACAGAATAGATAAAAAGATGCATGGTGGTGTGAGTGGTTAAGATGCTCGGCTTGTCAGCCAGAAGTTCAGCAACTCAAGTTTGAGATTAAAGACCCACCACAAAACAGGGTGTGTTCCCATAGTCTACCTAACTTTAAGTAGATAAATAGGTACCACTTTCAATGGGAAGGTAACACGTTCCATGCTCCTTGGCGTTTAGTCATGCTGGTCACCTGACCATGGAAGCATCTTCGGACACACTAGCTCTTTGGCTAGGAAATGGAGATGAACATTGCCCCTTAGAGTACGAACAATGGGGCTACCAAAACTCAGAATTATTTAATTCATAACTTGAATTTAGAATTTGTTAATTCTTAAATGTATAGCAAATCTTGGTTTCAATTCAAGAAACCTTTAAATAACTTTTTCATAGTTTGACAATCATATTAATTTATGTTTAGTGTGTTTGATCAGTTTTGGTATGCAATGTCTGGTTGATATGGACTAGCAGCCAAAATTCACTATCTCTTCTTTAACAGCATCAGCAACATGCTGAGTTTTGTGATTGAGGGGTATCTTCATTTTACTTCTAATATATTTTGATTTCACAGCCTCTGTTGGTGGCTCCATATTCCTTTCCCATTGTAAACAATAAACGAGACAATATCTTATCAGAGTAGAGCATTGCAATGCATAAGGTGGAGAAAAACCATATTGTATCAAGATGTATTTTGATATTATTCATAAAAATAAAATATTTTTGAATTTTTTTAATAATTGGGAACTTTTATTTTCCATTATAACTATGCATTCACATTCCAATGAAAAAGTTAGAAGTAACAGTAACATTGGTTTGCCTGTTCATCAAGCTTAGCAGCCAAATAAGTAAAAAAGTAAAGGAAAATGAATAATTAATTGATTTGTTAATTTTTGATTGGTAGATTAATCCTGGAGAAGGCTGTAGGTTGTCACCAAGAATATGAAAGAGTGAATTTATCCTGCGTTGAAGAAAGAAAGTTAGTAGAAAGAAGTTAGTACACTCATAATAATTTCCATTTTATTCTGAGATGGTGATGATAGTGGCGATGGTACTGATTGATGTTCAGGCTCTTTGAAGAAAATTCCAAAGTGGCTCTTAAACTGGGGTAGAAGAAATGACTTAGGAAACAGATAATTCTTCCTTGCTGACTCTGGTCTCCTAGATTCTCTGACAATGCTATTAATGGGGAAAGAAATAAAGCCCAGTAAGACCTCCAATGCTGATGTCAGCTCCACTAGGTAGACCAGTCCAAGAAACGAACTCCACAAGAAAACTAAAACAACTTTAATTAAGGTTGGCTACAGTAACAAGATCTTGCAAGACTGATTATATTCATTTAGATTTAAATACTTTATTTGGCCAAGCATGGTTAGACATGTAAGGGATTTTACTCTGGTACGGCAGCTCTCAGTATAATTGCAAAATAACAGTAAATAAAATAATAACATAAACAAATAGATAAAATTCTGTATTTAATGATAAAGTGTGCATCCAAAATATGTAGCCAGTAGAAAAGGAATATGGTAAAATATAGAATTAAAACCACAATCTATTGATAAGCATACCTTAGACAGTACTTCTGGGTTAATTTAGAATTTTATGCATTATGAGTCCTGTCATACACCATGAGTCAAATATTCATCTGAATGATGGCATGGGGAAAAACTGTTCCTGTGTCTGGTTGTTTTGGTATGCAATACCCAATAGCGCTGTCCAGAGGGAAGAGGTTCAAACAAATTGTGTCCAGGGTGAGAGGGGTATGTGGATATCTTCTCCACCCTTGTCTTGACCTGCATAATATATAGGTCCTCCATGGAGGTCAGGCTAGCTGCAGTTATTATTTCTGCAGTCCTGACTGTTGTAGTCTGTATCTGTCCTGAATGATTGCTGCACTGAACCAGTTATAGATGTACAAAAGAGAGACTCAGTGATTCCTCTGTAGATCTGTATCAACAGCTTTTGAGGTAGGTTGAATTTCTTGAGCTGACACAGAAAGTACATCTTCTGTTGTTTCTTTTTAATAATTATGCTAATATTAGCTATCCATTTCAAGTCCTGGAATATTATACAACCCATAAACTTGAAGGACAGTGCTGCTGATACCATGTTGCTAAGTATGGTGAGAAGGGCTGAAATAGGAGGAAATAAAATCCACTGTAGTCTCCATAGTTGTTAGCATATTCAGCTCTAAGTTGTTTCAACTTCACCACAGGGCCAACAGTTTAACTTCCCATTTGTATGCATACTCATCAGTATCTCTGAAAGATCCAATGACTGTTGTGTCATCCACAAACTTCAGGATTTTGATACAGGAGTCCTCAGAGATGCAGTCATTTGTGTTGAATGTGAATCCTCATGCGAATTAGGAAGGTGTGTGTCTGTGCCTTCTGCTTGATTCCTTTTCTGCTTGTTTGGATTTAAAATTTATTTTTCTTTTTTCTTTTTTGCTTTGGGAATAGATCTTGCATATCAAGATCATCTTCTTTATCCTCTACAACTTCTGGGTACTGTACCAAGAACAATCCTTCAATTTCAGTTACTGATGACTGCCCCTACACACTATTTTGTCTTGGGTTTCTGGTCCAATGAAATTATTTTTCCTGTTTTATTTATGTATTTTACTGATCCTTTCTTCTTCTTCTTATCATAAAAATTCTACAAGAAAAAATGGTAAAACACACTTCTTGTCTTCTGTTGCCAAACCATCAGCTGAGAAAGAAAGAAGAGTATTTGAGAGTTCACTGATCCAGAACAAGGACATATTATTCAGCTGCAATGGCTAAAAGCAATTAGAATTCCTTTTGCTGTAGACATTGTAGGAAAATAGCCATTTCAGTCTATGCCGGCAAAGAATCAGAAGGAATCTAGTATCACTTTTTCTAGAAATCTCAGAAGATCTCAATATATACAACAGATTTTTAACACACTGGAATTGTTAATTGATGTGGTATCTGCAAACTGTCTCAACTATAACATGAATAATCAACCTGTCTTTGCCTCCTTCATCCTTCCATCTCATCCCAATCTATCACCTACATCTAGGCACAATGCATCTGATGAGGCGAGCTGCAGGTTATGTTGTTTAATAAAATTTGTTAGATGGAAAAAGTGCTAGCAGTCTCCTTCTCATTTTTGCTGTGAGAAGCCCATGTCAGTCTTCTCAGGTCTCTGTCAATTGCTGCTTTGATTGTTTTAAAAGAAAGTTTACTATCATATTGGTTTTTTCCTGTCTTTGAAATCATCAGATCCAGAGTGGGGGAAATAAAGTTTTTCCTTATCCACGGAAAGGTCTTACTGAATGTAGTACAGAGGGAGAATAAGTAGCATAAATGATTGTTCCAGGGTTATTGCAAACAAACCAGTTCTTTCCCCTTCTGCCCTTTAACCTCTATGAGATGGAGTGGGAAGCAACTCTTGCACCTGAGTGTCAGCATTCAAGGTCAAACCATTTAGATTTTTGTTTCAAGCTAGCAATTTTATTTATTAATTTAATTTATATCTGACATATACTTAATTTATATGCCACTTACTATGGTGATTCTGGGTGACTAACAATATAATAAAAAGGTAAGAAAGATAATACAAATGATTTAAATTAGTTAAAATTAGGTGAATTAAATAATAAATTAAAAAAAACACAAGAGAATAGTTGGCATGGGGTTGGGAAGTTTCCCTCTACCTCATCAGCCATCCTCAACATAATGCAACCCTTTCAGTGGCCCAGGCCAGCTAGCAGAGCCAAGTTTTAAGCCTTTTCTGGAAGGCCAGGAATGTGGGGGCACACCTCACCTCCAGATGGCAGGAGCCATAGAAGAAAATATACTTTTTCTGGATTCATGTTCCTTCTTAATATGGAACCTAGAGTAGCATACCCAGTGAAAATTCCAATTAGGTCTTTGCTGAAAACAACCATCGTTTTCATCAAGGACTGGGCCCTCTTGGAATTCATAAAACTAAAAATTGCCTTCGTGTTCACTTTAGATCATTGGAGCCTCCTGGTTCATCTTTCTTTGAGGTTAATGAATTGTCTTTTATTCTGTGATTGGATAGTCTTACGGAACTGTCATAAAAAGTTTATTGAAACTGATGATCAATGTCTTCACTCACATAGATTTGAATGTGTGATAATAGCTCGTTTTAATTTGTTAAATTACATAGGTATTCCAGGCCACTATTAGCATTCCCAACATGGAAAATGAAGGGATACATAAAACAATTGAATTTGCTTCCTCGGATATGAAGGAGTGATATATGTCAATGAGATCAGTTTACTTCATTTTATTTTATTTATTTTGGCTGATCCCCATTGTTTCTTGATAAGGTCAACTGACTAATCAATAAAGCTATTACTACTGCTGCCTGCATCTGCCTAGAAACTTTCCTTCTCTCAGATAGTTGGAATGGAGCCGGAGTGGCTCTTCAGTTAGAAGACAGTGTCATCATTCAAAGATTAATATTAGCAGCATTAGCAAAATTAGGGATATAAGAGAAAGAGTTGCATGGTAGAGGGGAAGAAGAAGACAGCAAAAAGGAAAAGGGGAGAGTGAAAGATTCTAAGTATGAGAGAGAGCAAGTGCTCACATCAGTAAAATGCAAGTAAGGTAGAAAATCAAGAAACCTCCTATTCCACCTGGACTAGAATAGGGGCTGTTGAAGAATAGGGCTGGACTAGAATAGAGGGCTTCTTGAAGCCCACCTAACATTGCTTGCAAAATGAAGTTTTGGCAAACTGCATTTATTTTGACTGAGCAAGGGCAAAAGTAAAAATCAGAATTTGTTGATTTTCTTTTCTATTTACAGTGACCCAAGAAAACTGAAATGGTAATGTTTCTTGTTTTTCCCCCCAGCATCAGACTGACGAAAAGGTCACTATGAGTAAATGGTAGCAGCACCAGGATGAGTGCATTAGATGAGTTTGCTTACATTAGATGAGTTTTAAAGTCCCTTCCCATTCTATGATTCTGTAATTACTGTGACTACACAAATGAAAACATGTATTCAAAAACCCATTGTGGAAATTAAAGCATTTGGTGCTTGTATTCCCAGCATAGTTCAAGGGATTTTGAAGCAGGGGAATCCATCAATCAAGGCTGCATGGTGGAAAATCCCTTAGTATTTTCATGCACAGTAAGAAGTCATTTATAGTTGTTATTTGTTTTATTATGTCCTTTTTACACATGGACAATTTATGTGCTTTCAATAGGACACAATGGCGTAACTGTGACATGAACCAGGATAGTCAAGTATAAAATAAATAGACAGCAAGAGTGGATGATAACTTGGATATAGACAACAGTTTCAGAAACTCAGATTTTGATTTTATTTTTTACAATATTTTTTAAATAAAATAGTAATGACCTTCCTTTAAGAAATGTTTGTGAGGAAGAATGAACTAAGAATTTTAAAGCACATTATGTGTAAGAGTGCTATATAAATGGTAATCAAAGCAACATCTTTGGTACTGAAACACAAAATAAGTTCACTTTTATGGAATGTTATCACCAGATGCTTTATAAAACATTAAAAATGCTGGGGGATGGCAAAAGAAAGTAGTTGCTTTTTCATCATCCCAGCATGTTATAGTGAGAAGAAAAAAATCATTAAAAATGGAAAGAGAAACCAGAATAAATATTGAACAGAACTTTCAAAATAGATGGATTTAATGATTTTAAAATGGTACATTTTGGTGCATTTTCTTTATGTCCGAGTTGAATATTAAAGTCTTCACACTTGCTGTATAATTAAATCAAGCTTCATGCTGTTTAAACATGTCAGAAAAGGATTGAGCTTCATATTGTTTGAACATGTCACAAAAGGAAACATTTGCAGATATTTTGAAAGGATTTAAATCTATAGACTGAATTTAAACTATTAATATTAAAAATGGGTGACTGTACTTTGTTATGTTCTTGGTACAGATTAAAGTTGAGCACATAAGTGAAGGACTGATACAGTGTACTTCCTCTGATCATCCATACAACATACTATTCTCTTTCTGTACATAGTATATACTGTGTGTTTCTTCAGGTGTATGTGTGTATTTCATATTTCACTCTAGCAAAATTATTATACTTTTAATTTTCTACCCCACTAAAAGAACAGGTGGAAGAGGAAAGATTAAAACAAGGCTGCTTTTTAAGGAACATCCAGCTAATCTGCCAAAGCAACTATGCTAATATTTCAGAACCATGATCTAAGACAGAAGTTGACATGTTGTATTTGGGTGTCAGGATGCCATAAAAGATATGTGTGGAACCTGAAATTGAAGTATTTTATTGGGTTTAAATGTATTTTCATCCATTATTAATGTTAATAATTTAATATTCCATTATGAATCTTAAAAAAAATTGTACAGTGGAACCTTACAAGATGAACATCTCACAAGGCATTCTCACAAGATGAGAGAAAAAAAAATGAAATGTATTCTGCTAGATGAGCAGCCACTCACAAGACAAGTGAACTTTGTGTAATAACTTACACATCATCAGTCAGTGCGCTCTGTATTTCCTGTTCAGAAGGCAACCATGTGCACATTCTGCTGTCACTGCCATGTGGTTTACTTCATTACTGTGCGTGTGCTGTACTGTGAACACATGGAAGCTGGAAGCCCCTTGAAGAAGTGCGAAATGAAAGGCAATAAGAAGAAGATGATCCAGGTAGACCTGAAGAAGGAAATAATCGAGAAGCATGAGAGAGGTGTGCATGGGACTGACCTTGCCAGAATGTACTCACCATCCTGATTGAAAGATGAGCACCGCGCGATGAGCTCACATAGGAAAAAACAGACCCAACAGTTCTCCTCTCTCGCTGCATAAACAGTGTAAATTAAGCGAAAGGAATTCAGTTCCTGAGTTGAAACTCCCGAGACTTCAGACTCCAGATTCTCCCTCCAGACAGTCCCCTCCCCTCCTCTCCTCCCCCTCATCTCCTTCATGCCAGCTGGGACTGTTCTCAAATGCACACACACAAAAATACATAACCCCGACCCCTGCTGCCCATCCCTCATAGTACAGAGGCAAGAAACATTTCCAATCCACCCATGAAAGACCCCTGGAAAGGCATTGCTGAGGGAAAAGGCAGTTTTGCCTCAGCAGTGGCGGCAGCGGATCCTCCAACCCAGCAGGGGGTACTGGACAGCAGCCAGCCTAGCAGCAGCCTCGAAGCAGATCTGTAAGTGCTGGTTAGTTTGTTCTATTTCTGCTTTATATCGTGTGTTAATCATTGATACTTGTTTCAGATGCTAGGGACAATCATTTCTACATAAAATTCCATTGAGAATTATTTTTTTGTGAATATTTTTTGGGGCATGGAACGGATCATCTGACTTTCCATTGTTTTCTATGGGAAACCCCATTTCAGTTTAAGAGCATTTCGATCTAAGAGTGTTCTTCCGGAACGGATTAGTCTCGCAATCCAAGGTTCTTTATAAAAAAGCAAACCTCACTCTCTTTTAACACTGATGATGTTACCTAGTTTGGTACTGAAATATCTGCAAGAAAATAACCAAGCTCAGAGAGCACCAACTGCTTTAAAAATGTCAGTTCACCCATTAAAATTACTGTCTATCCGAAATATGTTTTTAGAACTCGAAGGTAATATTGACTCTTACTCCCCCAGAACTAGTATTCAAATTGCTTCTTTTTTTCTTTCTTTACACTGAGAAATTTTTTTTATTATATTAGGTATTAGTATAATTAAATGCAGTATAGATAGACTACAACTGATACAATTACATATAACAGTTAATTATACCTTCATGATATGAGAAGCTAATAAATTAAAAAGTCTATGGTATATATTAATAACCTCCATACATTTAAAGTATCAAGTAAGAATCATAATAGCTAAAACTCACAATGTTAATGGATTCTAAGATAGAGAATGTCCATACAGTCATAAAAGAATTGTAATTTTAGGTTACGGAAAACTTTCATTCATTCTGTGAAGACATTCCTAAGCAAAAAATGGAATCCCACTGATTCATCTTCCCATGTTTTTCATCCAATCCCCAGAAGAAGCAGCATTTCATAAAATAGCAATATTTTTCTGAAGAATCACCAGATTTTAAGGTCATTTATTAAAAGTACAGTAAAGTCTTCAAGCTGAATTGAACTCCTGCAGTTTTGTTGGTAATACTACAGAAATAGTTTGACATTGCCTTCTTTCGGGACTTTTTTTACCAGTATCCAGAGATTTTCTCGTGGTTTCCCCCACTGTGATCAGCCAAAACCCTTGTGTATTTTTATCTAGATGAGTGGATCATTATCAGTCTCTTAATCAGGAAAATTAAGAAGGAAGCAGATATTCTGAATTTTAATAACAAATGTAAGATAAATAATTATGTTTAAACTGGGGAGTAAAGTTTTCCTTTGTGGATTTCAGTTCTCAATTTTTCCCTGTTAGTGTAGTTGAAGAAGATCAGTCGTAAAAGAGAAGCAGTAAATAAAAGCAATAATCTTAACACTTTGCTAAATCTGGAAATTTCTGATTACTAACAACATAAACCTTGGACAAAACTTAAGTTTTTCACATTCATTTCAAAATTAAGGCTAAAATAGTTCTTTTCCTATTTTTGTGCAAATTAAAATGTAAAAAGCTTTAGTATTTCCCAAAGACTGAATTGCTTCATTTGTTGATTAGAGTTATCTTGTTCCTCTGCTGACAAGACTTCCAGAACAGTTTGTGTAATACCCTAATAGCAACAATGAGTGATTTAACCAGCAGGTTCCTTAAACAGGTAGAGATGTGTTGAGTTTTCTTTTTTGGTCCTGGGTGGCAGATTCTAGGGGTTTCAGTGAGGAGGATGGGCCTATTCACAGCTTGATGAAGCAAGGAAGAGTTGAAGGTGACAAGAGTTTTGGTCCTCTGGCTTCTTCTAGTGGCAGGTTAGTTGAAGCAAAAAAGAGAGAGCGGTGGTGAAATGTCTCCCTGAAGAGAATATCATAGTGTCTGGGTAGAATCTTTGGTAAAGTAGTTCATATATTTGTTTTTTAATAATTTCCTCTCCATGATCTTCATCTAATCACTCAGGTTTGTAAAAATTCTTAAAAGGATACCTGGAATTTCAGAATACAAACTACCTTCTCTGATTGAACCCATTTTGTAATTTCTTCAGTGAATGACAATATCTAGAAAGCTTTGTTTTGATTGTGTATCTAATTGGTCAGTATCAACACAGTTATTGTCTGCTTGTGAATATTGAATCTTAATATTTAACTTAATCTGACATCCTACAGGTAATGTACAAAATATAAGTTCTAGTATATCTGGAGGCCATTACATTAAAGAATAACACCTACCCTTATCCTAGGTCTTCAACACTTCTTAATTCAGTGTTTAGTAATTATGGGCTAGCTTTGCCTTTTGCTCCAAAATTTTCATGGACAATGGATTTAAGATCATCTTGGAACAGAATCTGGCTTTTTAGTTTTTCACCCCAATCATCCACAATGTATTGATGATAAGGATCGTTGGAATGCTCTTGTCTCTTTGATTTCACTGTGCTTACTAAGATTGCCACAATAATAAAAGAGAAGATGCCAATCATTACCATAAGATACAGAATGACATAATCAAAGTTTTCAGCATCAACTCTTCCTTGCAAGTCATTTTCTTCCACTGTGGTGTTTCTACGCCAATTGTTCATATAATCAATGAAAATTTTCTTGAAAGTCTCTTCCAGAGAATGGGTGAAGTTTTGAAAAGCAGCCATATTTCAGTTAACTGACCTTAAAAACAGAAATGTGTGTCAGTCATCTATCTATGGTAGAACCAAGAATTCACAATTATCTTCAGAGAGAAATATATGACATTTATCTATAAGACATCTGTGATCCTGCTTACTAGAAATTTTTGAGTTATAGCTCCAGCATAACATGTTGAGCAAAACTGGAAAATGCAGAAAAACTTCTATCTGCAGCTATATTTATATGAACAGAAATAATGAACAAGTTTGAAACATTTGCATTTTAAATTCAGAATATCATGGATCAACCATCATTAGAAGTTATTAATTTTTTACTGTACCTAAAAACATCATTTAGGAGAGTCTGTGAAGACTCTCACTCGTCCAGGGTAATTGCATCGCAACAAAAGTTTAAAAAACGGGCATCTGGATTGGATTT
>JANHZU010002188.1:122974-137955 GCA_032468055.1 Acrochordus granulatus | reverse complement strand
ACAGATATCTTGTCACAGGACAGATTCAAAACAGCAATTCATATAATAGGGACAAGCATTCATAAGTGCTATGTCTTCCAAGGGAGAAAAAAATTAGCTCAATAGGTGCATTATCTCAAAGTATTACCATAACTTCAAGAGTCACAGAACAAAGCATGTTCATCCCAGATGGCTTCAGAAAATTGCAATCTCCACTGTCAAAACAGTAGACATTAGACATTCTGCAGTTGAGATGTAGCAGCTCATCTCAACTGGGTAAGTGGGCCAGTTGTTAAAGAGTGGAGTTTAAGAAAGGGGTTTTAATATGGGGATTATTGTGGAGGGTCAACATTCCTTTAAGAACACAACATGAAAATAGAAGGTGAGGATCCAGTGTTTCCTTGAGAGCGGCTGCCATTAGAAGGAAAGTCTACAAAAGAAAAAAGTTGAATCCTTTCAACTGCATGCATTAATCCTGGGATGAACTTTAGGGCTTCCATCCTGTCAACATTCATATAAAGAAGAAAATCAGTGGCTTCTGAAGCCAGAATGCCAATCTCTACTTGGCATTTCCTATTCTGTGTAAACCTATCTGGAATTAGACCTTTTGATTTCCATGCAGGGACTTTTAATTGGTTTGTTTTTCTAGGGATTTTGCTTTTGCTTCCCAAACCTTTTCCAGCTGTTGCAGCATCTCAAAGGAGAAACACTGTCTGAGATTCATTTTTTAAATTCTATGGATTAGCTGGAGGGAAAGTCATTGGTGCATGGTCTACCCTGCCTGTTTTTCAGTATTCTGAAACTGACAGAAATTAAAATAATTGAAAGTCAGCTTCAGATTGGTTTGTGAGAGATGGGGGAATGGAAACTTTGCCCATCTGTAGAAAGTACCCAAAGAAAACTGACTTTCAGAAAACATTCACTTTCCCTTCCACATTCATAGCATTCTAAACACAATTTTCATTTTCCCAATACTCTTTCCATTTTTGCTTTAAAGGCACCCTGCTTCTGATAAATTGCCATATGTCCAAAAGCATTCCATGTTTCCCAAGTCAACTGTAATTTTATCTGTAGGTTAGAGAAGATGCAGCGTGATACATTAGGTAAGGCCTTGACAAGGTACTTTGTACCATGGAGGTAATTGATTCATGATATCAAAGCGTCAAGGCACTTCATAGCACTGCTGGGTATTGTAGAGGACATTCAGAGCAACACAAATGAAGCAATATGGCAGGTTTACTTTCTGTAAAGAAGCAGAGAAATACTGTCTTCTCACAGTACCAAGGACTTTCACTAACGTGAGTTCTGAATAGACTAGAACTTCCTCAGGCAGAACCTGGTATAAAATTAATCTGAAATCACATAGGTTACTCACACATTGTGCACATGACACATGCGGCGATACCATGAATCTCCTGTTTTTGTTTATATCTTGATTTTTTTTTCTCTCGTGTGTCACAGAAAGTCACTATAAGTTAGGCAATGTATGAAATTTGTTTATGGATAAATATAAATATACGTAGTTTGCACTGGGTAAGTCTAATAGCAAAAGAGTAATTTAAGATCTGCTAATTGCATGCATTGTGATGCAGAGGAAATGCAGTTGAAAAATATTTTCAGTAAATGGTCAGCATCTTGCTGTGAAGTAATGGCCTTGATATGGGAAGCTTATTGCATCTAGCTACTGGAATCTGGTGTCAATTTCCCTAAACTAGATATTGGTACAGTTTCTGTCACTAGCAGCCAATATATCCAATAATGAAGTATTATGGGAGTTGCAATTAACATATGTACAGAACAATAATTTGGGTAATATTGATAATGAAGATAGTTGAAGGATAACTTTTCAACTGTTAATTGTATTACTGGATGAAAACAGAGAATATATTTCCAATCTATTCAGTTTAATTTTCCTAATTACTGAATCACATTTAATTTCTGCAGCTTCATCACTAGAGGGCAATGCCATTTTCTTCTCATACCTCTCTTGAGTTTGGAAAAGTTTTGTGCTAGGAAACAAAGAAGATTCTCATAAGGTTTATGTCATATCTTTCAGAAGCAAAGAGAATAAACCAAATTGTTAAAAACTCTACAGATCTGAATTTGCCTTTTAAATATAACCATGACCTAGTAGTAAAATGTTCTGGAAGATAAAAAGAAACAAAGATCTGTGACTGAAAAATACTACTGCCTCCTGTATTTTTTTCCTTCTAGTTTCAACCTGTATTCTGGTCGCAAGTTAAAAAGCATGGTTATAATCTATTCCTGCCTTTTTAATCTTATTTTTTAACATTGCAGTCCAATGTTTCTTAAAGTTTTTGATACACAGAATCATGAGCAATATACACAGTTGTATGCAAAGTTTAATCTGGTCAAATGTACCAACGTTTATCACAGTATCTGTCTGAAGATACAACATTACTGTTTATCTACTGTTGTTTACAGAATCACAATAAGAAAAATGTAGCTAGTGCAAAATTTTGAATCCTTTTCCAGTTGGTTCTTGGTCAGAAATAATTAGTTCCAAATGTTTCCTGTAGCCAGCTGAGAGTCTTTCTGTTCTCACTTTTGAAAGTTTATCACACCCTGTTTTGCAGAACTCTTCCATGTCAGAAATATTTCTAGATCTCTTTGCGTGTACTTTGTGTTTGCTATCTCCTTACAGATTTGCAGTAATATTTAGATCTGGGGACTCTGAAGTCCATTTTAAATCTAAATCTTTTTTTTTCTGTAAACACTGATTTAGAAGTGTAGCTGAAGACAAGATAGTTGTCTTGATGAAATGTCCAATCTTTGTTCAGCAGGATTGTTCCAGCCTCTCTAATGAGAGAAAAAAAGAGATGCCCCCAAGGACAGGATGACTAGAGTAGCTTTCTGAAGGTAGTGAGATGCAAACACTTTAGGAAACCTGCCTTACAACAATGCTGTTCAGACTCAGTCTATGGATGGAGGGGGCCAAACATATAAGTGTTCATTAGCAATCCTGGGCAAATCTCCTTAGGGAAGCAAGCCCTATGTATCCTAAACAGTGGATTTATTCCCAGATAAGGGTATAAGACAAAAGTGGCTTTCTGCTATTCATGCTTTTAAAACAGTATTGTTGGTGACTACAGAATGATATAATGTGCTCATTCTCCCCTTTTACTTATTGTTTCTCTCTAGGATTTAAACATCTCATTTATTTTTGTTTCTTGCTGGAAATTAGCAGGAAATCATGTTGTTGATATTTGCTGCCAAATTTTAATTGGTCACTTCCATAGATTTGGGAGTGAAAAATGAAACTTAGGAGCTGCATGTGACCCAGAATTTAGGGATAGAGAGTTTCTGAGATAGACCTATAATTTATTTGCATAATTTCACCTAGACATAGATATATTAAGTGCAAGTACTCATCATTAACACCTTTCAGTTATTCATCTTCCAATAAAATATTGCTAGTTATCAACATATACCTTATTTGATCGATCTCCACTTTATAAGTTAAATTGTTACATGACAACATGACAACAAATCAAACTGGAAATATAAATTGAGGTTACCAGAATTTGGAAATGTAAAACTTTATACTCTCTAGGATGGATGACAAAATGTTGTTTTTAGCCTCATGATTACTTTTACTTTTTATACATATTTTTAAGTATGTACCCTTTCTTTGCCTTTGTTTCGAATCAGTCTTGACTTCTGGCAACTGCTTGGACAAGTCCCTGCAGTTTTCTTGGCAAGGTTTTTGAAAGTGCTTTGCCATTGCCTGCTTCCTAGGGCTGAAACAGACTAGTCCAAAATGAGACTAGAACTCATAGTCTCCCAGTTTCTAGCTTGATGTCTTAGCCACTATACCAAACTGGCTCTTGTATCCTTTCCATCTTACTTAATTCTAAATTATATTTACAATATAAGCAGTCAGTTGCCTCAGTGGGCAATATGGAATTACCATACTGAGCATATTCTAACTGCTCTTTCGGTCTTTATGGCCATTATTTTAACTTCAAAAAACAAAATTTGCTTAAAACAGCAAGTTATTTTCCATGTTTGACTATAAATATAAGGCTATTAAATATAGGGTGCAAAAAATCCAGATGACCACTAGGTGGCGGCAAGGACAAGATTATTAATTTTTTTAGTGTCTTTTCATTGCTGTCTGTCTGGTGGTTACCCCAGATTTTGTAGCTCTAATAAATTAAGAGATAGTTAATATGGATAGCAATTTAGTAAAGAAAAACGTACTCGTAGTGCATCAGCAGAGCTGGTAATTAGTCTGTCACAATCAGTTCATACATTACATCGCTGATAATGCGCTAATGTTTGGGGATCAAACTGAACTCAGTGTAAAGACTTTTTAAAGCATAGTATATCTCATATCCAGCTTCTTAGCAGCCTGTTTGAGCTACAAGATTTTATCATGTAAACATGTTTCATCTGAGAGAGATTATAGCCATTCTTAGTGAAATATTTATGTTCTACTGAAAAAAATGGGAATTTGTAATGACACTAGATAAAAAGAAAAAAGTACATAAACACATCATACAGCAAGATGTTTGACAATAGAGAATTCTTTTTTGAACAGCCATAGGGAAAATAGAATTTGTCACTTGTCATTAATGAATCATGTTGCACTGAATATCAGAAAAGCATGAAAAATAGCAGTTAGTAATGACCTGGAAAATAAAAAGGTGGGAAGAAAAAGTGAAACATGTACTGTTGTTGCTCTGTAAATATATAAATGGATAAATAGATATATTTTCTTATTTTATCATCTGATAACTTTCAGCAAATATAATTTCTCCTCTAGTTGTAATATTCAGATTTCAAGGTTTATTGCTTATGTTACAACAACAGAATTGCCCACATAGAAAAGGCAAGAACATATTTGGGGAAATTCCTATTGATAGAGAGAAAGAATGAAAAAATCATCAGAAAAAAGTGAAAGAAACAGAGGGGAAGTGAGGAGGAGAATAACAATACAATGATGATGACTAAATTAAAAATAGGGATGTCCATGGGAAGCTCAAAAGAATCAAGTTGGTAGTCATAACCATCATCCTGACTTGTTTTACTCTTCCTGTTGCAGATGTCCCTGCAGTAGCCCCAGTGTGCAAATGGCAAATGCAGAGAGTGCATTAGTCCCCATTACAATACTTTATTGCCATTCTCACTTGTAAAGTGTTGGAGCAAATTTTGTGAGTGCAAACAGGAGGGAGGAACTATATTATTGGATTTTGAGTTTGTAATGGGAAAGACAATAATATCTAGATATTATTGGATTCTGAGTTTGTAAAGTGTCGTGTTGTGCTGTGAGAGTGAGCGTTTGCTATTTGTAGCCTTGACTACATGATTATCGAGTTTTGTTATACTGGCTTTGTATTTTATTATGTTTTTGTTTTTAATTTTACTGATTTAGACCACTCAGACTTGGCAAATTATGAATGGGGCTATATTCTTTAAATAAAAATAAATGAATAAAAAAATAAGAAAAAGAAAAATATGTGTACAGAATGTATATAGATTATAGCATCTCAATGTGTTATTGGTATTCCAACAGCTAGCAATAATATTATCATCATTATAGGCCAGAATACATTCACCTTCCCTAAACTGAAAAAAATGGGATTATACATCCATGTAAATCAAGATAAGTCTCAACTATCTTGAGCATTCCAGCAATGTAGAAAGGAAGTAACATTTTCCAGTTTCATTATCCACCTATTCATGGTGTCCTGTTACCCACCAAATGCAAATACTGTTCTGTCTAGATTACATTATATTTTTCTAACAGGGACATTTTATTCTCAGTAACTCATGAAAAAATTTTGACAGATGGTTTCTAATATGCAGACAACCTCTCAATGAGTTGCACAGAATTGCTCAACATGAAATAATTTTCGGGGAATTCTTCTCATTGTGGCTACAATGAAAAAATCCTTGTACTGTATTCCACTTATATATTAAGTAAAAGCATTTGTGCAATGACTTCATAAGGAAGATGTAACTGTTTTAAGTTTTAAATTTCTTTTCACCCCTCATTGCTAGTAAACTCAGAAAAAAATGGGTGCCCAGGAAACTTTGAAACATGAAAACCTGACTCAGATTCACATACTTTATTGGCCAAGCATGGTTAGACACACAAGGAATATGATGTCATGCATCACCTCTCAGTAGCAAGACAACAGTAAATAGAATAATAACATAGCAATCATAAATGTAAAGTGCATCCAAAGTGTGCAGCCAGTAGAAAGAGAATATAAAGTGTAGAATTAGAAACCCTATATGTTGATAGCTATGTAAACACATTAGACAGCATTTCTGGGTTAATTTCACATAGTGTGAGTCAAGTATTCCACTGGATGATGGCATGGGGGGAAAAGACTGGTCTTGTCCCTGGTTGTTTGGTGTGTAATACTCTACAGTGTTGTCAGAAGGAAAAGGTTCAAACAAGTTATCCCTGGGATGAAAAGGATCTGTAGATATTTTCTCTGCCCTTTTTTGACCCTTTTGGTATACAGGTCCTCTACGGAGGGCAGGCTAGCTGCAGTTATTCTTTCTGCATTCCTGACTGTTTGGTGGAGCCTGTACCTGTCCTGCATGGTTGCTGCACCGAACCAGACTAAATAATCCCTTTGTAGAACTGTATCAGCAGCTCTTGAGGCAGGCTGAACTTGAGCTGACATAGGAAGTGCATCCTCTGATGTGCCTTCTTAATAACAATGCTGATGTTAGACATCCATTTCAAGATTTGGAAGATTGTAGAGCCCTGAAACTCAAACTGAATATTAATAATTAATGTCAAAGGCTATAGTTTTCTGAAATCATTTCAATATATGCCTTCATCCCAGACAGTGATCTTTATAACAAAAACATTTATGCAGTTAGTGTATAGTTTGTTCAGTGTGGGAAAATATGATAGATGTACATCAGAATCCTCCATATGAGGATGGATATGGATTCTGAAGACCTTTTCGTACTGCATCTTTCAGCTGCTGGTCTCCTGTATATAAACAGACTATAGATAAAGCCAGTTTAAGAAACCTCTTTCCAGAACCAGATGCACACACAGAGGGACACCAATTTGTGACTTTGCCTGCTTCCATCTATGTCAAAGAGCGAATGCCAATTGCTTTCTGTTTTGTGGTCAGGAGGCAGGCAGGGAGGAGAAGACAACAGTTTTATAGTTCTTCCTGTCACTTGAAGTAGAAGAATAAAATTGGCAGAACTGCCATCTACTTCACCCAATTAAAGAAGAAAAAAAAACTAACTACAAAGAAATGGCCAGCCTTCTTCAGTGAAATGGTTCTTTTTAAAGATTCTTACTGGAAGGCAGTCTAATAGTCCAGTACCACATGATCCTTGGGAGCAGAAATTGGGAACTGGGGACAGTGAAGTGCACATTTCCAGATCATACACCAACCGACTAGAATAGAGGCATTTATGTAAGACCAAATAAAGTGGACCAGACAGACTGAAGTGCCATACTCACACAAACCGAGATAGAAAAATACAACATAAATATAGAGTCAGAATATTCAGTCAGAAGTCATCTTCCAAGCAGCTGTTCAGGGCTGAGGACATGTCATCTAGCTGCATCCTCCCCAAACAGTTAAATAGCCTGTCCTCAAGCTGAGACAAGCAGGAGTTGTGGATCAGCCCTCAGGGAACAGCATCCTGTGTGTGGACAAGTTCCAAGATATGTACATCAAATAGGAATACATCTCCTCCAACCTGCCATATAGTCTTCTCCACTCATTCTTGTAGCATCACGGAGATAGTGGGAACTGTTCCTAATGGCAGAGTATAAGTGTTGAACATAGGCAATGTTAGTTCTATAATGCAAGTTCCAAATTTAAATATAGGGAAGAAAAATTCTCTCTCTACAGAAAATTCTGTCCTGTTCTTTAAGATGGAGATATTCTTGGACTTCCTCCCATAAGGAGTAAACTCAGATTTTATTATAGAGAAATTTTAGAACTCTCTAAAGCTTGTTAATCAGGTAGAGCTGGAGACTGGCTCGTGGATTACTTAAACTGAATGAATCTGACTGAGAAGAAAAGTGATCTGAGAAAAAAACAGAATACAGGATATTCTGAAATATTATAGGCATATATTAATCATACTTGTTGCCCCAAAAATTAACAAGTTACTGCTTTCTTTATGAATCTTTGGAAACACAACATTCAGCTGATGATAATAGTCTCCCTTACTCAGTGCATTTTAGTTCATTGATTCCCAGAATATCAAAGTTCAGTCTTGCCATCTCATGGAAGGGAATGGGCAAATTAGTCAATAAAAGAGTGAGAAAAGCGGTATTGTGGTAAAATGTAAAAAATGACAATTATCTTGGTTTGAATCCAAAACAAATCATTCAACATCAAAGTAATCCAAGTATATGCCCCAACCACTGATGCTGAAGAGGCTGAAGTTAACCAGTTCTGTGAAGAACTACAACACCTTATAGAGTTCACACCAAAAAAAGATGTCCTTTTCATCATTGGGGATTGGAATGCTAAAGTAGGAAGCCAAAAGTTAACAGGAATAACAGGCAACTTTGGCTTTGGAATACAAAGTGAAGCAGGGCAAAGGGTAACAGAGTTTTGTAAACGAATACACTGGTCATAACAAATACATTTTTCCAATAACAACTCTACACATGGACATCATCAGATTGCTGCAAAACAGGTCTAAAAGCAAGACCTGGAGCTGATTGTGGTGTAATCACGAGCTTTTTATTGCAAAATTCAGTCTTAAATTGAAGAAAGTAGGAAAAACCACTATGACATTCAGGTATGACCTCAATCATATCCCTTATGGATACACAGTGGGGATGATTAATAGATTTAAGTAATTAGATGTGATAAACAGAGTTCCTGAAAAATTATGGACGAAGGTGCATAACATTGTACAGGAAGTAGCTATTAAAACCATCCCGAAGAAACAGAAATGCAAGAAAGCAAAATGTCTGTCCGTGAAGCTTTGGAAGTAGCTGAGGAAAGAAGGAAAGCAAAAGGCAGGAGAGAGAAAGGGAAAGATATACCCAACTGAATGCAGATTTTCAGAGAATATCAAGGAGCTATAAAAAGGCCTTCTTAAATGAACAGTGCAAAGAAATAGAGGAAAACAATTGGCTAGGAAAGACTAGAGGTCTCTTCAAGAAAATTGGAGATATCAAGGGAATGTTTCATGAAAAAATTGGCATGATAAAGGACAAAAATGGTAGGGACCTAAGAGAAGTAGAGGACATTAAGAATACACAGAAGACCGCTACAAGAAAGATCTCAATGTCTCTGATAATCACGATGTTGTGGTACTGATCTAGAGCCACATATCCTAGAGTATGAATTCAAGTGGGCCTTAGGAAGCATTACTACCAACAAAGCTAGCAGAGGTGATGATATTCCAGCTGAACCATTTAAAATTCTAAAAGTTGATGCCATTAAATTGCTGCATTCAATATGGCAGCAAATTTGGAAAACTCAACAGTGGTCACAAGATGGGAAAATGCCAGTTTATGTTCCAATCTCAAAGGAAGGGCAATGCCAAAGAGTTCAAACTACTGTACAGTTGTGCTCATTTCACATGCTGGTAAGGTTATGCCTAAATACTACAAGCTAGGCTTCAGTAGTATGTGAACCGGAGAACTACCAGATGTACAAGCTGGGTTTTGAGGAGGCAGAGGAACTAGAGATCAAATTGCCAACATTTGCTGGATCGTGGAGAAAGCAAGGGAGTTCCAGGAAAACATCTACTTCTGCTTCATTGACTATGCTAAAGCCTTTGATTGTGTGGATCACAACCAAATGTGGCACATTCTAAAAGAGGTGGGAGTACCAGTCCACCTTACATGTCTCCTGAGAAACCTGTATAGTACATGGGTCAAGAAGTAACAGTTAGGACAGGAGATGGAACAATGGATTGGTTCAAAATTGGGAAAGGAGTTTGACAAGGCTGTATATTGTCACCTTTTAACTTATATTCAGAGTACATCAGGCAAAATGCCAGACAGGATAAATCAGGAATTAAGCTGGAATTAAGATTGCTGGGAGAAATATCAACAACCTCAGATATGCAGATGATGCTACTCTAATGGCAGAAAGTGAATAGGAACTAAAGAGCCTCTTGATGAGGGTGAAAGAGGATAGCGCAAAAGCTGGCTTGAAACTCAACATTAAAAACCTAAGATCATGGCAACCGGTCCCATCATTTCCTAGAAAACAGAAGGGGAAGAAATGGAAGCAGTGGCAGATTTTATTTCCTTGGGCTCCAGGATCACTGCAGATGAAGACTGCAGCCATGAAATTAAAAGATGCTTGCTGCTTGGGAGGAAAGCTATGGCAAACCTAGATTGCATATTAAAAAGCAGAGACATTACTTGCCGACAAAGGTCAGCATAGCCAAGGCTATGGTTTTCCCCGTAGTAATGTATGGCTGCAAGAGCTGGATCATAAGGCTGAGCAACAAAGAACTGATGCCTTTGTATTGTGGTGCTGGAGAAGATTCTTGAGGGTCCCTTGGACTGCAAGGAGATCAAACCAGTCAATCCTACAGGAAATCAACCCTGACTGCTCATTAGAGGGACAGATACTGAAGCTGAAGCTCAAATACTTTGTCCACCTGATGTGAAGAGAGGACTCATTGGACAAGACCGTGATGCTGGGAAACATGGAAGGCAAAAGGAGAAGGGGATAGCAGAGGATGAGATGGTTAGATAGCATTGTGGATGTGATGGACATGGATTTGAATGGACTCTAAGAGGCAGTGCAGGACAGGGAGGCCTGACATCCTATGGTCCATGGGGTCATGAAGAGTTGGTCACAACTGAGTGACTGAATATCTATTCAGTGCATATATTGTAGATCTACAGAATGAAACTTCAGAATCTGATGTTAAACTTGAAAATCTTCCAATAGCAATGAAAATTTAAGAAGGGGGAGGGAAATCAGATAGTTGCTTATTTGCTAAAGTAATGTTTATTTTTGAGATCATTTATAATTACTTACAATATTTTAACTGAAATGGAATGCTTTGCAAGGATTCATTGGTATATGGACATCTTAAAATGTTCAGAAACACAGCATAGTTTCGGAAAGCATGACTAAGTAAGAAATCAGTTCAACCTTGGAAGGACTAAGAGCCAGTATGGTCTAGTTTTATTTATTTATTTAATAAATTTATATGCTGCTGAAATCTGGAGACTAGTTTTTAAGGCAACAGGGTGGAAGCCAGGAGATTGTGAGTTCAAATCCTGCCTTAGCCATGAAAGCCATCCAGGTGACCTTGGGCCAGTCACTCTCTCTCAGCCCATCTCACCTCACAACGTTGTTGTTGCGGAGAAAATATTTATGTTAAATATGTTTAGTGCCTTGAGTTGTTTATAAAAATAATAAAGGCAGGATATAAATAAATAAAAACTAAAGAATTTTCCTCATCTTCATGAAAAGAAGTGAAATGAGGGTTACTGAAACAATACTGTCATATATTATATGACCACATTTTGAGCACTGTGTATAGTTCTAGTTAAAAAAAGTATTATGTTGCTGGAAAAGATGCCAAGAAGGCGATTGAAATGCTTAAGGGGCCAAAACAACGGCCCAGAAATAAAGATTAGAATGACTACAACAGTTTAGTTTGGAATGAGGAAATGTAACAGAAGACATGATAGAGACATATCAAATCACGCTAGAGGAAGATAACACGGAGACAGAGAAACCTTTGCTCTTTCTCAGGAATCTTCTTGGAGCTGAAGGTCGTTACTGAAATCAAAACAGAGATTCAGGGTAGACAGAAGGAAGGATGCTTCTACGCAGCATCCGGTCGAGCTGCAGCATTCATTGACTGGCGGCGGCTGCACAAAGGCAGACGCAGAGTGGAGCAGGCTATCATCAACGACGGCTTTCGATGGCTGCTTAATGCCTCCTCAGTCAGAGACGGCACTCTTTGCACACTGGTTTGGGAAGGACAGAAGTCATTTCTCCTTCTTTTGGCAAACAGCATATATTACCCATTACTTTTTCATCGGTATATGGACATCTTAAAATGTTTCCATCCTTAATGCCATCTTCCATAAACATTGTACCAAGATGCACCGTGTAATTTGTGTCCTTTAGTTTTTCACCACTTACGTATAACTTTTAACTTTTAGTTAAACTTTATTTAGTTTTAGCTTCATTTCTCCTGTGAAATACAAATACCCATGTCTCTGATACGTTTATTTTCAGTGCCTCTTTTTTGCATCCTTGTTTACATAACATTTGCTGCAAATGCTTCAGATTCTTAGCCGATGGCATGGTATGATCTGCATAAAAAGCTACATTCTCTGTTACCACATCGCTGACATCTCCATAAGCATTCTTTACACATTTTATCCTGAAACTCATAAAACTGAGGGAGCATGGTTATCTCACCCCCTCCTCAATAATGAACCCGCATCTGGTTTATTTTCACACAGTTTACTTTCATCATATGGCATTCAAATTCATTCAGCAATCAAGATTCAGCTGCACATTACAGCAATGAGTCCATAACTCAGGCTTACCCTTTATCATAGACTCTCTGAAACTGGAAGTATATAATACACTTTCTTGGCTAGATTCATATGTTTCTCTGTGACTTCCAGAAGAACAAAAATTTGGCCTGCAAACCCCCTGCCCATCATAGAGTTAGACTGTACTTACAAAATTTGACCACTGTCATCTCTTGTACTCTTTCAATCATAATTCCATCAAACATTTCCAGCTGTAAGTTTTACATCCGCTCTTTCTATCCTTTCCTTTGTCCAGGGTAATAGCAGTGGCACTGATCCTATTATCAGGGATAAACTTGGACTTTATATACTCATGACACAATTTGCACAGATACGCTTTAAACCACATCCATATTTTTAGCATTTTTCCAATGACACCATATATGTTTATAACTTTTCCCCCTTTCCCCAAGTCTTTTACTGGACACAAACATTTATAGTTTCGATTTCAAATTCATTGTCCAACATATAACTATTATTCCCATATAAATCTCTAAAATGATCTTCCACAATTCCTTCATTCCATTTCAAATAATTTCTTTAATATTTAAAATTATGCTGTGATTGTCACCAGATGAGCTCTTTGCTACCAGTCATAGTGTGGGCCAATCTAGACTTTCATATAGCTTTCTTATTAAGGTAAGAAGATGTAGACTAGATGATCATACATAATTATATTCATGGCACATGAAGCATTCCCTGTTAATGGGAAGGGCAGGACAGGTCAGTTTTGGTATGTTTTAGCCAGTATGCCACAAGCACAGACAAAACTCATTTTTTTCATGAGACATGTAAAAAAGCAAAGAGTTAGACAAAATACAGCATTGCCTGATACAGCATATTCATTCCCACAAGATAAAGTTATGGTCACTAATATATAGAGCTTTCAAAGTAAGTTGGACAAGTAATCCATAGATTATGTTTATCTGTAGTTTCCAGGATTGAGAGCTGTGTGCTTTTATTTAAATTCTGGCTGTTGGAAAATAAGCCAGGGAAAATGCTCTTACTTTCATCATCTTTTAGGTTCCCATAGGAATCTTATTTGCTTATGGTTTATAAGTAAAATATATAAATATATACAAAGAAAAATATATAAATATCATTCAGATGTTTTTAGAAGTTTGGAGATATATTCAGATTGTTATACTTGAAAAATGAGTAGTTCACCCTTGATAGTTCAGAAACTTCTATTTAAACAGAATAATCAGTGTAATTTTTTAAATCATATCAGTGTTTGCTGATCTGGCCCCAGTCTTGATCTGGTTGGAAAATCAAATTCTAAAGTACATTGTTACTTTACTTGTGCCTAATAATCAAGGAAAATGAGACATTATCAAAATTTTGTTGACTGATCTGCTTCTTTTCTTTCAAGAGCTACTGATTGTTTTGTTTTGCTGACTTAAAGTTACCCTGAGAAATGTGGAAAGCTGAAGCTCTGAGAAGGAACACGGAGTCTTGCACTCCTCAAGCTTGTTTTGATTTGTTTAATCCCATTGGTTTAATACACAGTAGAAAGAGATTTTATTTCTCTTCTCCTTGTTTCCTGCTCCATACTCCTTCAGGCAGAAAGTTCCATTATCTTCGCTAAGGATTATTTTTTTCTCTCTGAAAAAATGTGTTATTGCATATTTGTAATTTCACAAACTGAGATCTAACACAAGTGATGGAAGCTTTATTTGAAAGTTAAAATTGATTTATTCTATACGCATCCACAGATTATGATGAAGATGCTTACGTTATTTTATCAGGCCTAAGCATTTAAGAAGGAAGAAATTAGTTCTTCAGTTTGGTTAAAAGGCTTGAATTTTAGGGGAATCTGTTAAGATATCAATATATGTTCAAAATCTATATGAAGCTAGTTTGTTAGGAACTGTATAATATAAAAAAATAAATATGATGAATCAATGGTCATCTTCTTGTGGAAAAGTTAATTGGATTTTCTTGCACATTTCCCATTTCCTCTCACCTTTCAAGAGGAATTGAAAGTGATGACCATTCAATCCCATGCATAAATACATTCAGTCCCATACGTACGTACATACATACATTCTAAGGTCCTTGTTTCCTTTGATGGAATTTATTTATACTATGGAAATACAAGAAATGGGTTTTACCAGAAATGAGAGAGGATATAAACAATAATACATGGTATCCAGGCAGCTGGCTGGTGATTATAGGAACTGAAATTCAACAGATGTTTCTTTTTTAAGAACCTAAGTTTTGTAGTGATGAATGTACGGAAAAAAATACTCTCTTGAACTGATGAATGAGATGAAAACTTATTAACGTATTACTTATATTAATCTTTCTGTAATATAGTGGGGTAGGTTATTATTTATATAATATATATGAATTACCTATGTTCTAGCCTTTTTTATTCTGAACAGTTAATGTATGGCTGTGAGAGCTGGACCAGAAGGAAGGCTGAGCATCGAAGAATGGATGCCTTTGAATTGTGGTGCTGGAGAAGACTCTTGAGGGTCCCTTGGATGAC
>JANHZU010002188.1:1564-12451 GCA_032468055.1 Acrochordus granulatus | reverse complement strand
GTGGCCTAATTCTAATTAAGAATCTTGCCATTTTTTTCTAGTCTGATCCATCAATTGTGGGTGGAATGATTATCAGCATTGGAGAAAAATATATTGACATGTCTACGAAGACCAAAATTCAAAAACTGAGCAGGATCATGAGAGAAGTTGTATAATATCCATCCAGTCATGAATTTTCATTAAAAACTCGTAAGGTCTCTAATGAAAACAATAAAAATGTTTACCCTTAAAACGGTTGTGTTTATAATATTTTAATATTAGATTTGATAGTATTTTTGACATTGATGAATATGTCTTTGTCTTGTTTAAGATGTACCCATTGTAGCTGCCATTTTAAAAAATAATTCTTCCTTCAAAAGCATGCTTCTGGGAACTACCAATTGCAAAATTGGAAATGTGATTATTGTTACTGGTGTTGCATTCTTATTCTGTCATCTGATGGTGAAGAACCTGCCCTCCCAAAACATCTTGCTTCCCCGTTGGATCATATCTGTAAACCTAACAGACTGGAACCCTAACAGATTAATAGCCAGTTTGTTTCTTTTTGTGTTTGCTGTTTTCTATTAATGCAAACCATGGGCTAATTGCTAGCCACTAAGGGTAAAGATTGTTCCATTATGTTTCATTGAAGGTCATGGTGTTCTGCTAGAATACTTGAAAATAAAATTTATTGATTTCCAGTGGATTTAATTTCAAGCAGATATATCATAGAAAGATTAAATTACAATTGTTTGTGAATTCCTTAGTGGCAACATAATGTATGTAGTACTGTACAGTATTTGTCAGAAGGATAAGTAAAACTAGCTGTAGAGCAAGAAGGAAAAACAAAATTCAGGATTGCATTATTGTAGATTTGAGTCCAGAATCAAAAGGAATCAATCTCACATTAAATGACTCAGTTATTTTATTTGTTTTGGGATTTTTTTAGTTTTTCTACTTACATTATTTTCAGCACATGCTGAAACTATTGCTTTTGATACAGCTAATATCAGTAAGGTGTTGACAACAGTTAATAGGACAAAAATGCCAGGTGCATACTTACAGTGGCACATTCAACCTTAACAGAAACTTCAATAATGCAAAAGATGGGTGGGCATTGGCCAGAAAAGATAGATGACAGCTCGATTAAGCCATTCTAAAGAAAGTACTATATGTGTATATGTGTTGGTGAAAGATGTTGAATGAAAATGGTGACATCTGGAGGAGGAGTATATCTCAGTAGGAATATGAATAGTACAAATTGAACAACTATGAGTTTTGTTTCATAGATCAGTTAAATTTTGCATTCACCCATATGTATGTATTACATCCTTTAGCTTTGAATTTTCTATTGATATCTATGATATTTTAGCATGGATAAATAAATGGCAATGTTTTATTGTCAGGTAAAGTATTAGTGAGGTCCTTTGAGTGGCTGCTCTATTATTAATTTCTTGGGTTTCTGTCCTCTTCTAAGAATATGCAGCTCATTTGTTTTGACACTGGAGCTAATGTATCTGCTGTAAGATTTCTCAAAACAAATAAGTTATTTTTAATAAATCTATGAAAAGAAAGTAACAATCACCTTTGTTAACACCGTTTGAGTCAAGCATAGCCAAAGAAAGTTAGAACAATGACATTTAATATTTTTCCAGGACGAAAGGATTTTCTTTTTACTTTCTACATAAAGTATTATTTTCATATACAGTATTTAATAAAATGTACTGATACACAAAAAGAAAAGTGTGAGCTTAGTACTATTTACATATTTTAATTCAAACATTTCAAACAACATTAAAAAATAAAAACTTAAATGATTTTTATTGTGTTTTCAACCAGTCAGTGCTAAATAACTGCATGCCTATTCCGTTAAACTTACTCTAAAACTTGGTCAGTTTAAAGTTTCTAACTAAAGTGTGTTTCTCTGGTCAAAAAATACATAAGTATGTCATTTCTGATACAAAAGTCTACACTATCTTCAATAAATAAATCGTAAACGAATTCTTAAAAGTATGAAATGTAAACTTTGTTGTTTCTCCAACATACAGGATTTTTAAAAAATGACTGCTGAAAATAATACAGTGGCTTCCTTAGAAATAATAAGACACAAACAGTTTCAAGCACAATGTACATTTATCACCAGACCTTATATACCTATCAAGTATAAAGCTATCCTAATTTCCTAATGGAAACAATAAAGATTTGCTGTCTAATGAACATTCATCTCCACAGGAAACATGGAAACTGATACCAAAACAACATGCAAAGAACAGCAAAGCCAACACAACTCACGAGAACACTGACGTGCTTACAGAACCTCCCATTCTGAAAATCTACAAAAATCCCCATTTAAGCATGATCCTTGAGTATCAAACGGAATAACTGAAAATAGAAAGCAAAGGCATTTGTACTGACCCAAATTCTCCTGTTAATGGTTCAAGTTCCTAAGTGATTTCCAAGTACCCTCTGAATCAAGTTTTTCCTATTTGAATTGCAATACGCCAGTGAATCTTTACATTTGCAGGCTAGCAACAGGTGCCTTTGAGACCGTTTATTTTGCAAAGTCTCAGCACATACAATGCTTGAAAGGGACAAATCTGCAATTATCATTCTTGATGAGTTACAATATATTGTCACTAATTTCAAAACCATGGTGTATTGATTCATCTGACTGAGGCACAATGCAATGTAATAAACTCCTATCTAGATATTTTAGCCTTGTCTTCAGGGAGAGTAGAAGCTTTTGTGAACTAGAGCAACTTTTCTTGCCATTAGGTTAATCCCCTAGCATCAATTCAATTTCAAGCTACAGCAAACATACTGCAGGATTGAGGGAATTGTTTTCCAGTTGGGTCAACAATTCTTTACAAGTGAAACACAAGTAGCAGGAGCATTGATGCATGGATAGAAAATCCATTTGGGTGAAAGACATCTAATCCATATGGGAGGCAACAGATTTCAGGTCCATTTAAAAGACTTGCCTGCTAAATGGAAGGGTTTTAAGTTACTGCTTCCTGGCCAGCAAAATAACTGCTTAATGAATACTATGAAAAAAGCAGCCTTCAGCTCAGCTCAAACATTCCAGGCTACAGCGACCTGTCACGTCAACATTTCTCTTTTTTTAAAACATTCAAATATCATGAACTTCCTAAAAAAAATCCAAATATCTTACATGGCAAGAATGCATTCATGTTATAGATATTTTTATATAAATATATTCACAATTTGTTTATATACTATTCTGAGGGGCAATAGGCACAACACTTCTAGGGGAAATCATTAGAAAATCCAAAAAGTCATATTAGGATACCTCTTGACATAGCATGCTGCAGGAACCAGAAAAAGTGCAATGTTTTCTCTACCTTTGACGTCAGAGTACAGACTAAGGTCTGTTATTCTACAAATCCTGAATACTGCAGCAAAAGTTCCACAATAACACCAGAACAAAAATAAAAGGAAAAATAATATTTTCTCACAATTTGGAATTGAGTCTTCTCAAAAAATCATGTGGTTATGTAAGAGTCCATAATATCTGCAGGGCAAGTTATTTTTTTCTTATAAAAGAACCAAGCTATTTTGTAGAAACCTCTCACATTCTCCTTTTTTAAGGCTCATCAAATAACTGCAGATCAAGTCGGACAACAATCTCTCCTGTTGGGACTTCATGGAGGAGAAGACACTTTGTAACTGGTCCCTTTGAGCCCTGGTCTTTCTTAATATCAGCTACGCGAATTTCTGTTCGACCCAGGAAATCTGAAAGAGAAAATATACATGATTATAACCAGTGTGAATGTTGGGATCAAGCTGAAAAACAGAAGCACGTCCTCTTATGTACAGTATATATTTTATTTCTAGGAAAATGCCACAAGCAAAGAACTTTCCCTTTGCAACTACTTGTGTTGTCTCATTTGCCACGTTGGAAGGTCCCTGCTACTCAAGAGTATATTTTCAATTATTGTCAAGGAGTGCTGTAAGAAGAGAAACTTGATGGCCCATCATTCACAATGTTATAAGAACACACCTGTCTTCCCACTGTGACTATAGAAGAACTACTCTGAACTCAAAACTAAGCTGAAAAATAAGACATGCCACTTACCGTCAGGAGAGAACTGATCTCTCTCAAACACTGTTATGCACAGCACATCCTGTTCCAAATCTTTGATAAAAAACTGACAGTTAGAATTCCACTTGGGATTGAGAGTGTCCTGTATTGTTTTGGTGATATGACACTGTGAGCCCATCGTCACTTCACAATAAGGATTACTCTTTCCTGATAGAAGAATTCAGATAGATAGCATAGCACTGATTACATATTTGTATCTGTGAATGTATTAATTTAGTTCTTTTCCTTTCACAAGATTCAGAGTCTGTCATACATCGTCATTTGTGTTTAAACTGGAACAATTTATCTGGCTGTTTGAGTGTACAAATGCTGTAAAATGAATCTGGCATCATTCAAGGTTAATCATGTTATGTGTGACTCAACACTTGCAAGTGACATACTAACTAACCACTAGTATTAAACCCCAATGGCCCAGATAGTGAATTTAAGGAGACATTATTTTCTTTGGAGAGGGGAGGAAGCAGGAATCAATAACATTTCATGTTATCTGTCTGCCTGAAACTGCCAAAATCAGGTGGACTGACTGGTGAAACATGTGGAAACCACTAACATTATTTAAAACTATATAGGCTGTGCTAGTCTATATAAAGGGAAAGGGAAAGATGCTCTCAAGATCAGCTCTTGATAAATATGCGGACAAATGCAGAGTTTTGGCAGCAGTATGGAAGTGGTTTCTCATTGCTGCTTTACTTCCAGTCTTGTGTTCCCTTCTGGTCAAGATTATAATCTACATAAGATGACTCAAATGACATTTTTCAAACTTTGCATTTTTTCTGACAAATTGTTTTATAGTAAGCAGATTGAATAACCCCAAGAGGTGTCCTCTGTCATACTGTAGGGGGAAAAAAAGAACAAATAATGTTCTTACCATGAGATCTGCAGGGCTTCAGTTCAATACCTTCAACAATGTTCACCATTAACCTTCCAATACCTGTTGCCCTTTGGGATCGGACTGTAGCAAGAACAGGCAAGATTCATTATAATATTCTTCTGTTATTTTGGGGAAAACTTAAAACTGTACCCCCAGTGCAGTACCTAAATATGCTTTTTCCCTCTTCTTCTTCTCTGTTTCTATGTAAAGTTCAGAAGCAGCTTTGATTTTCTGAACCCAAGCTGTCCTTCAGAAAGAGAAGGTGGAAACAAAGTTACCCATTGTCATAAAGGGCATCAGGTAAGCAAATCTGATTGCATGGAAACATGAACTTATTTTAGCTCTAATTTTAAGGCCAAACAGGGTGTGATATGAAGGATCCGTGCACAAGATCTTTCCCATGAAAAATAAATGACAATAGAGTGAATTGACAATGCAGGGAGAATGAGGATCGATTCCATTTTCTTGTCCTTCTTTTCCCAATTAAAACTGTCCTGACTAAAATTGTTATTGAACATATAAATATATATAGTTGCTGTGAAGTCAAAAGTGGGAAAATGGGAAGTTAAATGTTACTAACACTCAGTGCTAGAGGTGAACGAAACAAAGTATCTGTGACATGTTTGTGTGCTGGAACAAAAAGGTCCAGTAATGTTCAGTGATAATACAATGGTATTTTACCTTTCATTTATACTTTCTGCACGAAGTGTGTAGACTCGATCAATATGTGAGATATGGAAGATGGGCTCATCCCCAGAAGGATCCGTCGGCAGTTTTACCAAAACCTCATTTAGAAATATTGGCTGCAGAAATATTAGGCAACATTCAGTTAAACCAATTCAGAATGAAGCCTTACAACTGATGTTAAGTTTTGCGTGCAATTAACTGGCATGGTGCTGCGTAGATATTCCTTTTCCTTTTCACACAAAATATTTGCATCTAGATCTTTTGTATATCCACAGGCCATAACTACATTATTTGTAACTAGTTTCTTTTTAAAAAGACCAGTTTCCACTGGGAAAAGAATTCAGCATATTTGCAAAGATGCAGTTGGGCCTTCTTTTCACAAAGGTTATATACTGAACTGCTCAAGACAGTAGCAGCATGGGTAATAACAATACCCAGAATATTGTCGCTTATACTGAAATATAGTTGTTATAGTATTATTTCCAGTCTGATGCTACAAATATTGTCAAGAACATGAGCATTAAGCCAAAAAATACCCAAATTTTGTATAAGAATGGGGTACTGATCCCATTCCAAGCTTGGGGTGACCATGAACAATATGCCCCCCCAAAAAAAGGAAAAAAGGCCTACAGCAGCCTCAGAAATATCCAAAATACTATGTTGGCCGTGCAAGACACTACCAGGCATAGAACTTCAGCAACCATACACATTCATCCATGTCACTATCCTTATACAATATGTGTAAAAATAAGTATGAATCAAGTTATTGTATCATATTTCTAGTTGATTTTAGCCATAAACAAGATCTATGACAGTGGAACCAATGACTGATGGTTTTCCTTTGCTTCATCAACAGCCATGTGGGGTTGCCTTAATTGGATTTGTGACTGAGCAGAGGTTTGAGCCTCAGTAGTTTAAGTGGCACCTTCTCACTCTATGATTCTGTAATAGCCATGATAAATGATATTCCCATAAAACAATTTATATCCTTAAAGTTTAAATCTGTATGCTTAACCAACTTCTTTATTTTTTTTAGAATAAGCATTAGGTTGGTGATGGCCATGAAATTATTTTCCAGAGACCATGTCTTATATTTTGTGGGAAACAATTTTAGATGTTTATAATATATCATGAACATACATTCTTTGTTTTGTGGGTCCCCTGTACCTTCAATTTCTACATAATTATTTAATTCTATTGGAGTTCACAATCACCAGCAAGAACATTCACTATACTAAATTAATAAGTGGAAAATATTTATTTGGTTTAGTTGATTTCTATGAAAATGGGAAGAAATATCAAGACAGATCTATAACAAAAATGTTTTGCAATTTTTGTTGCATGTCAATAGTAAATAAATGTGATGCTTTAAAACTAAAATGAATAATTTGTTAAAAGTATGACTTAATTTTTTAGTTAATTACCTGATATCACCAGTCTACAGTTTGTGGAAAGATGCCACAAAGAAATGCCAGAGTTAAACTACATGAGAATTATTAAGGATTCTGTATGTTTTTGTTTCATCTCTGCTTCTGGGGTAAACAACACACATACACACACAAATACAAACTAGACCAAAAAGGAAAAACAATGACATTACTTTCTATGTAACTACTCAGATCTAAAAAGTAGTTTACATTGTTAGACAGTCATTGAAGACATTAGAGATATGTTTTTGAGGAATCAGAAACTGAGCGCAAGTACAAGTTCTGTAGCCATGAGGGCTAACCTGAATACATAATCCCAATCCTTGTCCATTCATAAGCAAAATAATATTTAAAGCCACCTGAGCCACGCCATTTTTCCTCAGAACCATTTCACATTGATTTGTTTCTCCAAAACTCCATCAGTTCTGGGACAGGAAGAAAGGAAGATTGTTGCTAATATCACAGAAGGGAAAGCAAGCATTAAACATCCCCTTCAGGCCATAATAAATTTTTCTTCCCTGCATCTTAGTTTTTTTAAAATTATCTGATGCATTTTTAATTATGTATTTAGCAACACAGCTTGGCCTCAAGAAACAAAGAACAACCAAAGTGCTTTGGGAACATTAAGGATTGCAACTAACCCTCAAACTGCCAACATGAGGCTAACAAAGAATGCTCAGTGACTATAAAATATATAATTTGGGAGGAGAAGAATGATCAGAAGGAGAGACAGAAAACAAGAGGTTATAACTGGATAACTGGAATATTCCATACTGCATTATTTTATTGAAAGTTCTACTTGCTATCCACTATTTTCTTTTGATGCAGTTTAATTTCTATGTAAAGTTGTTGTTTTCCTCTTTTATGTGAGAGATGTAATTGTGGCTGAATTTTCATAAGCATAGAAACATCTGAACTGATATAAGAAAATATTATGGTGATTAGGAAGATCTGCTATGTGCACTCAGCCAAACAAATATCTTTAGGTTTATTACAGTTCAATCAGTAGAAATGATTTTATTATATTAGTCTTCCATGCAAGACTTTTTGAATTTGAGGGAGCCCATTTAGAAATATCTGATGGACTACATGAAGGTTCTTAATAGTGTCCAACAACACTGATACGAATAAAATATTTCTGTTGTTGATCATGTTGTCCATTTAACATCATCAATTATATTTATTTTATTATAAAATAAACTTGCACACTCCAAAGAAAAATACCTACATATAGGATTGTTAATATCATCTTTCTTCCCAAGAACCCTCTGATTTTGACACTGTCCTATATGCCTTATTAAAAAATAAAACAGTAGATAACTTCAGGCTATTGTGAAATTATGTTAAAGGGCTATTTTTTTTGGACAAGGAATACTGTTCTCATTATGTCAACAATCAATTGCTGCCTAGCACTAAGCTTGAGAAACACAGAACGAGATGTTATTTTTATACCATGGACAAAGCAAGAACAAGAAGGACTGGATTTAAACTGCTGAGGATGTAAAGAAGGAGCAACACATACTGGCTGAGGATATATTCAACTGCTCAAAGTGGCTTCTTTCTAGTATGCATCCAAGATCTTTATCGAGTCATGTTGTGTCTAGTATTTGGGTAACTTCTGTTGAGTGTGACCTGGAGAACCTGATACCCAGTGCTTTATTTCAAAGAAAAGTCAAAGATAAAGTAGGAGATAGCATAGGGCATCTGAGAGTGAGAAAGACCCTAGAAGAAATTTATGAAATGTATATAACTGCTCATCTCACAGATGTGATTCAAGGCAACATTAATAAAACAATTGGGTAAAACAATGATAAAATGACAGTATAATTCAACAGTTTAAAATTTAAAATAATTTAAAAACAGTTTACACACAGATATACATAGGACCACAGATCCATACCACTGTAGCCACCTGGACTGGCTACCTATTTCTTGACAAAAAATTTCTCAGTGGTTTGCTTTTAGGCAACCATAGAAACCATTTTGGAATGGGCTTGGAATCATTTTATGAAAACATCCAAAATATGGTCTCAAAATTCCAAAGAATGCCTACTGGCCTCAAGAGGACCTCCATGCTTTTGTATTAAAAATAATATTTTAATTAAAAATCAGTATTTCTCCTTTAAATTGATACTTACTGTTTTGTACATTTTATACTGCAGATTGGACTTGGGGCTGAAAACCTTGTCTGTGCCAGATGAACCAAGAGGTTTTATGATCTGTGTCAGCAGGAGGAAGTCGTTGAACAGAAAACCATACAATTCCTTGTTGCTCTTGGCCTTGTAGAGTTTCCCACTGTGCAGAAATTTGCGTGGCCCCAAGCAGTTTGTAACAGAATTAAAAACAAGTTGCTGAGGGGGAACAAAACATACACACACACAAACCCAGCAGCAGTGAGATGTATAAAAATATACCAGTCATGACATTGTTGTGTGTAACTGAACTTCTGACATCAGTTTCTGTTCAGGGTAAATACCTTAACTCAACAGTGTAATGTCATCACTTGGTATGTGGCTGGAAAATATGGGCTAATGCTGGAATTATTCCTTTAGGGGTATGCCTTTAAATCATTCTTGAATGAAGGAAAGTTTAAAGAACTGAAGAATGTGTAATTGATCATTATTATCAATTGTAATTGATAACAATAGATTGGCAGAATGAGTTTATAATACATTGAACAAGTTTTGCTACCAGTTGACTACTTTTTCTCTGTTGGCAACATTGGCCATATTTGCTGTCACATTAAGATATGGATTAGTATAATAAGTTTTATTATTAATTTATTATAAGTAATAAAATTTATATTAATATAATAAGTGCCAATAAGTGCTGTGGCCAAGAATTGGAATTGGTAAGTTGTTCCTTTTTAGTACAACTTTGCTTCTTACCCAAACTGGACCTGTAACAAACAATAACTGTGCTTAATCTAAAGAAGAAAGTGTCTACGTATATTCTATTAATCCAGGTCATGATTTATAGAAAACGAGACAAAATGTTTCTCTCCATCAAATAATAAAAGTCCAGCTGCTTCTGAGAAAAAAAATTTTCAAAATTTTTTTGCATTAGCTGTACTAAAGAAGAAAGCTTCAAAAACTAGCATTTGAAGATGATTTTTTTAAACTATCCACAGTTAAAATTAATAACAGTTTATGTCTCAAGATGACTCATCAAACAAGAGAAAGGAACAGAAAAATCTGAATGTTTCTATCTGACCAGATGACTTGGGAGGTGAAGGAGGAATGTGTAGCTTGATGTATGCCCTGTTTTCATTTATGATAAACCAAGGTTAGGTGACATGTGAACACAGATTGTATAGATTCATCTTGTGCTAACCTATGATCACAGGGTTTGCAATTGTTCTAAGCCATAAATCACCATTTATAAAGAATGGTTTGGCTTACACTACACACTTAGTTAAAACCAAATAAAGATTATGGCTGTGATGTATGAACCTAGTTATTCATCAAGATTCAACAGCAATCTTACTCTATATCTTTGATTTGAAGAAGCATGGCCTTTTTCAGCATTACTGAGACAGAAAATAATTGATTTTTTTCTAGTAGAATAATTTGCTGGTATGAAAGGAACGTAACTGACCAATAAAACAGACTACATTTTGTCACAAGAAGAGAGGATCACCAACATATTGCCACTTAATCAAGGAGGTCAAAGAGAAAGGAAAAACTTAAAATTGACACTGGTAGAAATTATATACGATGAAGAGCAGGATAACATTGAAAAAAATTATTAGTATCTCTTTAACTAAATAGAGTTATCAACATTAGTTCATTAGCTACTTT
>JANHZU010002187.1:136662-150188 GCA_032468055.1 Acrochordus granulatus | reverse complement strand
ATACTTGCATACCTTGAGAATGATCTTCAGTCAAATGATTGTCAGATTATTACTCTATGTAGCTATGGTATGTATTCATGGTTCTCTGAGATCTAACATTTAGATATTTTATGAAACTAGAGCCTCGCATTAATGACATGCTGGAATCAGTCTTGGGTTTGAATGCCCTTCCTTTTGTTCTATGCTGTGACAGCTTAGCAGCAGCTAAAGCTTTTTTCTGAACTCTTCGACTTGGGTTGGTTGTAGTTTCTTAAAAAGTTGTCAGTTTTCTAACTCATCTTTCATTTGGCTGGTCGAAAGGTAACCTTTCGGAGGTTCACAGCACAAAATAAGTCAGTTCACTGAAAGGGAATCTTGTGGTTTACAGCATGTAGCAAACAGGTTAATCTAAACCAAAAATGCAAACTTTGAAAAGATTCTTCAGGCTGTAATGGAAAAGGAGGGAGAAATGTGTAATTTTGACACCTATATCTGCTTGTTCTTGTTATGCTAAGCCATAAGAAAGGTAGGACAAACTACTGAGTTCAATATTGTAATTAAAATTTTCCCTTATTATTTGTAATCTGTCTGATACAGTTTTCTCATGACACACTTTCAGTTTTTCAAAGCTTTTGCCTGAATGTTGTGTTGCTGTCTGATTCTGTTCTCTTTCAGTACTGTCATCATTGCGGAATCCATAATTAACTTGCATGCAATTTTGTTGGAGAGATACAAAAAAGGATAAGGAAGTCTATTGGCCTCTGCTAGGTCATTCCCCTGCCAAAATTCACTACAAGTGTCAACTGATCTTTCATCAGAGAGATAAGAATATGTGTTCCTTGCTAAGCTAAATGCTATCTGTGCATGCTAAGAAGAGCGGGGCAAGCAAGGTAATATCCATTTGAAAGTACAGCTTGATGCTTCATCATTTAAGCTGAAAAGCAAACAAAAACACAACACAACAAGGAGTTATGACCAAAATGAATGAAAATACGCATGGGCGCATGGGTGTAGAGAAAGAGAAGGCTTATGAGACATGCATATGGATCCTTCAGTGAAGCTAAATTCAGAATACAAGAACACATAAAGCAAATTGTTTAGACAGTAAGTAGTTCACCTATGGAAAATATTTTCACAATATGTGGACATCTTGCATTCTGGTGTTTTAAAATGAGAAGTAGCAATATATCCTTTATGCATTTGTCCAAAGCCAAATGCCTATTTATTACATCCAGATTCTGGTGGTTTGATTCAACAAACTTTATCTGTTCAGATGTGGTGAAGCAACAGCATAGATTACTTTTTCAAAGATCTCTCTCCATGAAATCAAACCGCAATGGGAAACTTCCTGAGCAGTATTGCCCAACCAAAGAGTACAGGTGAAATGTTAAATTCTAGATGATCTGAAAAAGGAACCTGGTATTACATGATAAATTGAGGGCTGTCCTCTTGTATGTTGTTGATTATTCATAATCATTAAAGTGAAAACAGCTTGTATCCACACATATAGCACCTAAATGTAAACTCCTTGCTTATTCAGATGGTCATTTCGAATGTCTGCAGCCCTCCCTATATTGCTGAATGAGCAGATAGCCATTATAAACTCTAGGTTAGCTTATGTGCAAAGCATTCTGCAAGAGTATTTACTTTTCTTCTTTATGGCCTGTAAGAAGTTTGGCCTGAACATGAGATCTAAGAATGTAAACCTGCAAAATATATTGATGAGCAAATAAGAGCAACATGGAGAGATTATTTCTGTTTTGGAATTTTTTTCCTCTTTTCCTTCAAAGAAAAGCCTTCCTATCCCACAAGGTTGTAAACAGAGCTTGTCTAATTCTGTCTTCATAGGATATGCCTTGATTTTTGTTTAGAAATTTTGTCTTGCATTTCAGCTGAAACCTTTTTATTAGAATATACTGAAGAGTTCAGATACGAGAATTTTAATGTACTATCAGAATGCCATTTGTTGCCTTCCAGTAACTTCTTGTTCATTCTTCTACCCTTTCAGGTATGTGAAGAAATGATTCCCCACACAGTGACCTCACATATCCATATCAATCCCATATAAACCAAGGATTTGTTGGTGCTACATTTCAAAAGAATAATATAGAAAATTTCTCATCCTATCCCAAAACATTCAACAACATGCAATAGCAACTACATAATTACAATTAAATGTTACATAATAAACAAACAGAAAGATTTACATCTTAAAAGATGAACAAATAATTATTTGAATTCAAACATGCAGATAAAGATTTAAATATTTAATTGTATTTGTTTTTGAAAAACACTGTGTATCAGGATGTCAGTTTTGTAACTGAGCAACTATTTTTTTAAAAAATCTAATTGAGAAAAAGCATATGTAAAAGAACAGGGTTTTGTTTTTTGTTTTGCTATTAAAAATGCATGCAGAATTGTCCAGCACATAATCTGTGAAAATTGTCATACAATCCAACAAATCTATTTTAATACCATTAAATGAGCAGAAACACATTGCCTTAGATCTGAGATTTGTAGCAAGTTTTGGTCAGTGACCTGAATTTATGAGTATGGACACACAGTTTCAAGAGCACCCAATGTAAAAAACTACAATGCATGTCTAGTTCTCTTATGTATAATATGCATAATATGCATAATGCATAATATGCATTATGGCCCTTTCCTCCACCTCAAGTTCCTTCAGTGGCTACAGTTGCTGTGATGGGTCTTGGTTAGGGTTAACGGTAGCAACCAAAGTTTTGAAAAGATGACAGAATCTTGTAGCCCAGGAATACTTTTAAATATCTCTCTAATGGAAAGAAATGGAAGAGAAGCATCTTACCTGCCCTATCCTATCCCATTAAATAAAATAAAAATAAAGCAACAAAGGGGACAATAAATAATAGAAAACAGCAAACAGAAATACGATGTCAGCATCAGTTGTATCAATACTGAGCAATTGTCACTAAGGCTTAAAGCTTGGATATACAATCAGGTTTCATTTGGCACATGGCTGGTATTTTGCCTCAAAGAGCATTATTAAATGTGCAGAGAAGATAGTTTTCTAAATGTTAAGTAGACAGTTGTGAGATAGATGCAACTCATTAAACACTCAAAGGAATGAGTAAGATGCTTTTTGGGGTTTGTACATGGCTCTATTCTTGTTTGCAATCCAGCAGCACCAATATTAGTATCTCTGCTTGTTGCTATTACCTTCCGAACCACAGCAATACAGGAAGTCCTCAAATTAGGTCATAACTGAGCCTGGAATTACATTCATAAGTCATGCTGGTGTTTAAGTGGGTCATCATGTGACCATGCCTGATTTCACAATCTTTTTAGCAGTGGTCATTAAACAAACACATTGTCTGGAATGGGTGTTTTGTAGGGAGACAATAAGTAAACGTCAGTTTCTGGCAAATAAGTAATAAATTGGCAAAGATCATGTGACTGGAATGCTGCAAATGGTCATAAATGTATGTCAGTTGCTGAGGGCTCAAAATTCGATAACATGACCACGGGGGGGGGCAGCCGTTGGAACTTTGAATCTGCATCATAGATACGCTAAGCAACTGGTCATAAATTGAGGAGTCCCTATATTATTGAAACGTCTAACTATACTTTCATCCATAATTGTTGCATTGGCTGTCAAAGACAATCTACAATTTCTGACTAGCAACCAAACCTTGATTAATATAAACTGGGTGTATTTTATAACTGTCATACTAATTAATTTGAAATATCTGAATTACAGATATGGAAAACAGAATTAGTTTTCATTTTCAGGGTTGTAGATCAAACAAGGAGAGAGTCTTGTTAATGCCTACAAACAAAGAATGGTTTAAGAGTATCAGAATATCAAGGATTACACGTTTTATATAACCAGAATGCAAAAACCCTGAATTAGGTCAGTAAAACTCAAAGGTTGAAGAAATGCTGAAGAAAACGTTTTAAGGGGGAAAATAAGCATAGCCACGTGGATCAACTAAGGTCACTGAGTGTACACTGCGGCATCCCATGGATGCAACCAAGAACTCTGTGTATGTCGGTGTGTATATGAGAGAGAAAGGTTGGCGTGGACTTAAGACCTAACTAGCTGCTTGGAAGGCCAGAGTGTATTTATAATTCTCATCTTACGTATCTCTTGACTCTGCATTGTTTCCTTTGACTCTTTGGTAATTTTGACTAATTGCCTTTTAATTCTGTCTCCTTCATTCCTGCCAAGGAGATAGTATTAAAATCTTCTAAAAATAAATTATATCAAAATCAGAATCATGTAAATAAATATCACAGATCTGCAATGTATGTGTAATTTAGTCTTTATTCCACATACCAAGTTTCCAGGTATTTGGCCTAAACTCATTTACAAGATTACCTTCTGTAGACCAAAGGGGAGGTGCCGTTGCTGCCACGGGATCTCCTAACCAGCTGGACTGGCAGCATTTGTCTGTAATGAAATGAAGTGTAGCTCAGGGCTGAACTGTGGAATCCTTGGTGCTCTCCGAGCTTGTATTCTTACAAGTATTCTTACACAATTTATAACCAAATTAGTTTGGAAAGCCTTGTTTTTTCCATTTGGTTGACTAAGCAAAGATGCTTCTAAGGGGGCAAAACAAATGAGTATAATTATAATTTAATTTGTATAATTAAAGTCCTACTTTTTCAGGCTATGAAACCTCTTAGTTAAGAAACAAATCCAGAACCCTTACTTTAAAAGGATACCATGAAATAAATTTATTTATGCAATTTCTATGGCTCCTCATCTCCACCAGTGATTCTAGGCAGCTTACAGTTTGAAAATACCCTACAATTAAAACATTTTAAAACAATAAAAAAAACATCCAAAATAAATATACACAGCAGCCAAGATACTTGGCCAGTTAACAATAAGCCAGGAAACAGGGCACTGAAGACATTCAGAGCCCCAGGTTTGGGAACACAACCAGTTTTTAAAAGCTTTGTGAAAGGCCTACAGGGTTGGGGCTATTCTAATGTCCGAGGGAAGGATATTGCACAGAGCAGGGGCTACTACCAAAAAGGCCCGTCTTTGACACTGCCAGTTGACACTCTGGCTGATGGGATCTGCAACACGGCCAATCTGCTAGATCATGTTGGACATGTAGACTCTTGGAAAAAGGTGGTCTCTCAGATAACCCAGCCCCAAGCCAAAGAGAGCTCTAACGGTGACAACCAGACCTTGAATTGCACCTGGCAACTGATAACCAATGCAGCTCACACAGTTGTGGTGTTATGTCTGCAGTATTTAGTACCTGCAGTCTGGACCAGTTGAAGTTTCTAAATACTCTTCAGGGGCAACCCCATGTAGAACATGTTTCAATAGTCTAAATGAGAGAGGTGTGAGTCATTGTGAGTAGGGCCTCCTGATCCAGGAATGGGCGCAACTGTCAGACCACGCGAAGATATGCAAAGGGTCTCCTAGCCACGGCTACCACATGCTCTTTGAGCAAGAACCTTGAGTCTAGGAGGACTCTCAGACTGCATACTGGGTCTGTCTGGGGTAGTGCAACCCCATCCAGAAGTAAAGATGGAGAAAAATCTTGTCTCTGGAGGGTTCAAATACCCACAGCTACTCCATCTTGCTAGGTTGAATAGGAGTCCATTTCACCCCCTCCACTTCCCCACATTCTCCAGATACTAGGATAGGACATCCACGGCATCACTCAAGGAACCTGGGATAAAGATATAAAACTGGATATCATCTGCATATTGATGATATCTCACCTCAAATTCATGGATCACCTCATCCAGCAATAAATGTTAAATAGAAATGAGGAAAGTCTGCTGCTTTTAGGGGATATCATCATCCAGCTTAGATCCACTTGCAGCATATCTGCTTTTCGGAGATATCATGAGCTAGAATAATCTCTAATATTCTCTTCAACTTTGATTTCTCTCTACTTGGATCTTATAGTGACACATCTACCTTTTTGGACTTTCTGAATATGAGAAAGTTACAAGCATTTTTTTTAAATCATGCAGGAGAAGCAATTTTTTTTACCAAGCCCCAAATACTTAAACTGATAGGAAGCACAGTTTGTAGCAAGATATAAAATGAAAAACCATTATGGCCTGTTATTTATAGGGAATGCCTAACTAATTTCTTTTATTCTAATTGTTACGATCAGCAGGCATTCCAGTTATCAATCCAAATCTCACTGGGATGAAGGTAATATGATTGCTGTGATTGACTACTGTAATTTGTACCTATCAGTTATCCAAATATTATTTGTGAAAGTCTTGTAATGAAACATACTCATAAACTGTTGGCTACCCAATTGAATATCTTTTGCTGAACAAACACAGAAGTCATTTCTATTAAAAGCAAAGCTGATTTAATTCAGAGGGTAATAAATCACTGCATTCCGAATGTGAACATCAATAGATTCTATAAATATTCCAATGCTAGCCTCACTTCCCAGACTGAGAAAGAAAAATACATCTTTGCAATGAGCAATGAAAAACATTTCAAAATAAAACAAAAGAACAAGGCTGCTAAGAAACAGAAAGTGGCCAAGGAAGCAGAAGATAGTGCTAACACAGACCCGTCCTATTTAAAATTTAATAATGAATACTGTTAGCAAATCAATTAGTAATAAATGCTATCATAATTAAGAAGCATTTGAAAAAAAATAACAAGTTTATCTAAGTCAAATGCTGTACAAATGAATTTTCCAAGCAGGTGTTTTATATGAAAATAGTTTTACCCCTACAACAGCACTCCTGTGAGATGGCATGGGTGAGAGACTATGATTGTCCCAAAGTTACCTATTTATTTTCCATAGGTGAGGGTCGAGATGAATGTGGGTCTACTTATGTGCACACATCTGTTTCCTCCAGCATAAATACAGGCCAATAAGTGTTTCTTGAGAGCTGGAACATATGGTAACATTTAAACCTACCCCAGTCTGCTGAGAAGGTGGTATCTCTCCTTCTTTCCTTGATATGCATCAAAAATAATTTTCTGACTTGGTTCATGTAATTCATTTCTATAAGTCCTTGGTACTCTATGGGCTTGTTTGTTTTCTTGCAGGTGTTTCATTACCAAACTGGGTAACCTCATCAGTGCACTGATGTTATCACCTAATTTGGTAATGAAATGTCTGCAGGAAAACAGTCAAGCTCGGAGAGCACCAAGGATTCCACAGTTCAGCCCTGAGCTACACACCATCGGCACTTCATTTCATTACAGACAAATGCTGCCAGTCCAGCTGGTTAGGAGATCCTGTGGCAGCAACGGCACCTCCCCTTTGGTCTACAGAAGGTAATCTTGATGTAAATCACAACTGAGTCCTGGAGAAGGAGAAGGTGTGAGAAAGAAACTCAAGGTTGACCTGCCTTGACTTTGTTTAGCTTAAGAAGGGCAGAGAGAATCACTGGTAGGCTTTCAAGATTATGTCATTATACCCTATAATCAGTAAAGTAACATTCTTAAAAAACTTGCTCTGCCCGTGTCCTGACCTGGTTACTTTGAAAGTCTACTCTATCAACTATCCTCCAAGGCCTGCAGGCCATGAAAGATGGATTGTGGGAAGAGGGCTAACTAAATGAAACTAACAAACATCCTGCCAGTTTTTACTTATGACCCAGGTGGCAGAAATGATGATAAAACTTTCCTCTTTCAAAATTTTCTTGACACTTTACTGAATGAACAGTAAAATGGTGAGCTTTTTATACAAATTAAGCAACATGCCCTCATTGATCTGGCATCGGTGGGAAGGGTAAAGAAGACTTAGAATCTATCAGTCAGAAGCCTTGATGGGTGTAGTCCAGAGAGGAGATCAGGCCATCACTGATCAAAGAACAGGTTGAAGTTGGTCCAAAGTTGCACAGAAAAGTCCCTAGTTTAATCCCTGTATCACATGCATTCATAATGTCACATCTGATTCTTCCTGCGGCAAGCAGCAAAAGAGTGAAACTTATGAAGTTTGCTAATCTAGTTGTGAAAAAAATTATTTTAATCTAGCAAATCTAAAACAAATCGACACATCCAAGCCCACAGAAGCATAAACAAAGAGAAACGATACACAGCAATCTGCTCTGTGGCTTTCTGAAGACAGCAAAAATACTTTTCATGTAGTTCTGTAGTTAGTTCCTTGTCAATTTTTTTAACTGCCACAATCAAAACACTCTTGGCAGTATGAAACATTTAATACTGTTAGTGCAAGAACCCCTGCAACCAAAATCATGGTTATTTTATTTATTCAAATGTCTATAGCTGCTCAGTTCCAATGGCTCAACTTTTAGCTCTATGAGATTGCTAAAAGTTATATATTTCTACATTAGGGAAATGTAAATTTTTCATTCAAAACTGCCAATTGTCTTGTGTGTGTGTGTAAAATCCCATCATTTCCATTTAAGATTACATCACTGGAAACACATTTATTCTAAATCATGATGGCTAGAAAAATAAATGTACAGGAGGTATCAATGGTGGAAACCACGCACATTGCAGATTTCCCATTATGGAAAAAATCTTTTTCTCTCATTGTCCTGAATGTTTAATAGTTTGATAACAAGAAAAAAATAGACTGATTGCCTGGCTAGCTATTAGTTCACCAAGCAAGTGGGAATAAAAGCTTCAATATTTAATAATGGGAGGAGATGAATCTTAAAGTACATACCTCATCAGATACTTCCCAAAAAAGACAACAGACTTGCAAATATAATGCCCATTGGGCATTGCTTTGAATGTCAACCTCTTCAGGGAAGAGTGGCAGAAACCATCCTATTTCAACACATTTGATTGGTAATTTAAAACACTAAAAACAAAGCCAAGAAAAATCCAAAAATCCAAAGAACCATTTCCAGCCCAGCATTACCTTCAATGGAATAATCTACGTCCAATTTCTTTTCCCATCCTATTATGAAGGGGGGAAAAGCATTTTAAGACTCTTACAAGTTTTGATGCACCTTTGAAAAGAAGAAGTATATGTAGTCGGTACAGTCCAAAGAAGCACTGAAAAAGGGATGGCCAGGATATTTTCCAGTTTTAAATTGTGTAGGTACAGAATGCAATTTGCCTAGACATGATGCAGTAATAGGAACTAACGAGAGAAATATGGGAATTAACTCCTGGGTAGCCACCAAGGGCTCTCCCACAAAGGAAGAAACCCTTTCCATTTTAGCAAAATGTTGAAGATCACTCCTTAGAAGTAACTAAGTGGAAGTGGAGGGATCTTCGGCTGAAGTGGAGGGTGGAGATAAGAGACTGGTTAGACTGGAATCCCCGCAGGGGAGGAAGCGACAGAGACCCGACCCCGCCCTCCCCAAAATCTCCATGCTTTATCTGGGTGTTCTCAAGACAGTGCAGTTAGTCTGGTGAGATTCTTGTAAATAGGCGAGTAGCAATAAATGTATTTTTCTGATCAGCTCATGGTGTCGTTCTGGTTCCTTGCGCCTGACGGTGGATCTCTAATCAAGAGATGTCAACACAAGTAACTGAAAGAATCATACTGTTAGAAGATTTTCATAAAAATTGCTTCTGAATATTTGCATGCTTTGTCAAGGCAGTAGGAGACTCATATGATAACATGATTTTAAATGAAGATGTTCTGATTTGGAGATTCTGAAGCCAAGATATTTATTTCCACCTTCCTCAAACTTAACACAGCAACATAACACAGCAACATATCCTAGGATATGGAGCAATAGGAAAGATAATGTGATCTGTCCCATCAACCAGCAGATAGAAAAAATAATAATCAAGCTAATTGTAGCCATCATCATCCGGGATCTGCAAACATCCGCAGAAAATAAGAAATAGATATCTGCCCCACATCCCCATTTTTCTTCTTTTCAAATGCATGAGTCTGTTAACATCAGACACCTCCCAGCATTTTTTTTCCTTCTAAAATCTCACAAGTGCTATTGTCCTCAACTCATCTGTCATTCCTTAGGAGTTTAAGTACTAAATTGCCTGAAAAACTGGCAAGGTCTAAGGCAGGGATTGCAAGACTCAGATACGGTTGCTCCTAAATATTATTTATCTATTTGATTTCGATAACCACCCATCTCAACAAGCCAAATATTGCCTTAACCATTGCAGCGTTTCATCTCACTGGGTGAGTTTCAGCTGTAAGAAAAATGCTACTTTGAATGAAAGGAGAGTTCTCCTCCACCTTCTGCCTTTAATGAACATTTCAGGTAGTCAGTAAAAAAAGTTCAGGTACTGGGTAAAAAACTGAAAATGGTGCATGTCTCTGAGCGAGGAATATTTTGTCGTATCTCTTACTTATTTACTTATCTTTTAAGCAAAACCTCTGCACAAAGGAAGTAGAGGTTGGACTCATTCCCTTCAAGCATTTTTTTTTCTATGAAAACTACACATATAAACATGTTAATATTCTCCAGGGCCTATTTCTATACCTGGGGCCAGGTGATACAGAAGAATCAAAGTCCTGGTGATTATCCATTAACATTTAGAGAAATCTGTTTTGAATAGCCTAAACTGAAACACAACTGCCTTAGATAATCTAAAGGATTTTCATGTCAAGGAGAGTAGAATTGTTCAGTGTTGTTGCAAAATATTACAAATAATGGATTTCAGTTAAAAGGAAGCAGATTTCATTTGGACACAAGAAAGAATTTAGCTAGTTTATGCCTTGTTTACATGCTATGATAAATTAACATTTGGGGAAATTTCTATTTTACTGTGAATGCTAGCATGTATGTATATCTGTACTGTATTTGCATTTTATATTCCCACTTTTCTTACCCGGCTAGGACACTGATGATGTTGCCTAGTTAGGTAATGAAACATCTGCAAGCTACCAACCCAGCTCAGAGAGCACCAAAAATTCCATAATAAGTGATGGAGAAAAAGCTCTGTTTCATCATCTATCATCTGTCTATCCATCTTTTGTTAATCATTATTCACTTAGAATAAGTTTTGAAAGTTTAGTTGAATTAATTGAGGGCTAAATAACAAGACAACCTACAGTTTGCAATCTACCCTACTTATTCTCTGTCTCACTAAAAATGTTATGTGAAAGCCTCAATCGATTAAAGCCATGATAGGTTCAGAGATCAATATCTATGGACTCATTGGTAACAATTATTTCCTACTCATTTTCTGTGTTTTGCATAACTTTGCTTACCGTGAGAGGGAACAGAGTGATGGATATGTAAGCATCCTAATGTCCATTACACTTCTCTCAGTTTTTACCCTCCTTTTTTATCAATAGACTATAATAGTAGTTATGCCCTATAGGTGCTACCAACAGTATTAAAAGCTCCACCTCCAGAAAATCCATGTACTTCATGACCTTCACTACTACAGTATATAAAAATAAAGAAAATTAGAGTGACTTTTAATTTACTCAGTGTGGCCCAGTATATTGGCTCTTGGCAATCGTCCTTGAAATCTAATGAACTCGGCAAGAAAACTTTTATATGACTAAACCTGAATTATTAAATAAGGGTAATAAAAATGAGGGTTTTCATTATTAAAAGTGACACTAATAATTACACAGTATAGTATAACTCATTTAATTTAGAATCTAAATGTAAAAAGAGAAAGTATGGATGTTATTAAAGGGGATAGTTTACAAGTAATATAGCACATCAGGTAGGAAGGCCTGAATTTAAATCTCATCTCAGGTAAAAACACATTATTTGGATTTAGGCAAGTCATTATTCCCTCAGCTTCTATTTCCCATCTTACTATATGCGTAAGTAATACTGATCTACTCTGTAGCACAATTATGATAGGATTATTATGATAATGAATACAAATAATTTTGTTACCTTATTCGGAAGTGAATCACACTGAGTTCACACTGCATTCAAAGCATCTTATTCCCAGCTAAGTGATTATAACAGATTTCTCTTACTTGACGCCCTCTTAGGTTTGGGGAATATATCTGTCAGTTTCCCATCAGCATGGCTGTAAATCTTGCTTCTACAGACATTTATGTCCTAATTCAAGAAAAGGCTTACTCAGCGAAAGGTTCACAGATATAACTGGGCAAGATTAATTTCTTTCTTGCAAGCAAGAATTAAGCCAGCCAGATACACACAGATCTGTCCGCCACTGCTTCCAGAATCAAAAGCCGTACACAGATCCATCCACTTGAATTTAAAGGCTTTTTCCTCCTGCCTTTCCAAGTCAATGGATATTTGGCCACTCTGTTGGGGCCCTTGGAATGCACCTGATCAATGTGGACGTAACAGTCCTCCCTGGCAAAGTCACCGCAGACTCCTGCCTTGTGAGCTTCATTCCTTATATGATCTCTCAGAAGAAGTTGGACAGGCTTCAGCATTCCTTCATTTTACCTTATTACAATAAGGAACATTTCTTTGCCAGTTTCTTCACCTTGCTTGCCTCAAAGGGTTGATGTCAGTTTGAAAGCTGGCGAAAGCCCTTCGTGCCTCTTATACTTTCCCCAAGATCAGCTCTACAGTCCTTTACAACAACAGCAGCTCTCCTACCAGAAAGATCTATGAAAGGAATTCCCTCACCATGTCTTCTCTTTGGATTGAATTAACAACTGAGAAACAAGGGAAACTGTAGTCTTCTGCAGAGCTGACAAAGACAGGTATTCACCTCTCCTAAGCAAATAAACACAACCCAACACATGAGAGCTGAAATCAAACTGAAGGAGAACGGACAGTAAAAGTTTACACAGGAATGTATTAAATGCAAATGGGATCTCTCTATCTTTTCAAATATTCAAGGTCTTGGAAAAAGGAGTACTATCACAGTATTATCATTTCTCTTTCCTTTAATAGCTTCTTCAATAAAGAAGGAGATCAGAGGTAGGGTATCTGGTGTTCTCCAGGTGTGGTCATAGCTAAAGGGTACCTGGTTAAGGAAAACTGGCCTACAGATTAATGCAGCAAATGTATATCCTACCCTTCCTCTAGAAATGTATGGTATACACTATATTGTACTATCGCTACAGTTTTGTTCCTACAGCCACCAAAAGTAGGTAGGGTAGGACTGAAAGATATTCATGGCCCAATATCATTCAGTCAACTTTCCTTGCTGAAGCCACTCTTGAAACTAATGATGCTTAATTTATGACCTCCCTGCTATCATGTATGAACAGACATACTATATATATAGAAGTGAGTACTGAGAATAGTTTTATCAGGGGAAAGGACAGTTTATAAAATTGATTTTTAAAATCTGCTTGGTTAAAAGAAGTCCAAAAGAAATCTCAGGAAAGCACTAACATTTTTTAGTTTATAATTTTTCAAGGAGGGATTACTGAGGAATCTCAGAAATATTAAGACACTTTCTGTAATGGCACATAAAACAACATAAGGGGAAGCAGTCAACTTATAATAGCTTAGGGAGAAAACTTTTATTTCATAAGGTCTTCCTAAGACCCAGTTCATTGCCTTCTATTTTTTGGTATGATAGAGGCCATGCAATTCCCAAGGAGAGAAATCATTTACAAGGGAAACTGAATGGAGCATAGAAATGACTATACAAACTCCTAGAAATGTATTTTTGCATTCAGCATGACTTTCAAAATCCTTGTGATATTTGAAATTCTCAACATTGGTCACTTTAATTATATTATGATTTTACCTTTTAT
>JANHZU010002187.1:125165-136562 GCA_032468055.1 Acrochordus granulatus | reverse complement strand
ATTATATTATGATTTTACCTTTTATTTTATTTCGTTTAAAAATAAAATTAGGGGAAAAAAGAAATGGTGTATGTAATGTACTTCTCAACCTCAAAAAGATTCCTTTTGGAACAGAAAAGTTAAAAAACTTCAATTTCTCACTGAGTGGGAGGTAATGAATTGTCTCTCTGTCTAATATATTTTTTAGCTGTCAGACAGATCAAATCTGAATTCCCTTCTGGTAGCTGAGAGCCACATTTAAATTTTGGAGTGGGGTGGGGAAATTATATGGGTGATACTGAAAAATGAGTGGGACCACATTGGTTTTGGGATGTTTATGTTTTATTTGTATTGAGGCTTTTTAAAGCTTTCACTACAGGTTTTTTTTTGGTCATTATTCTACCTGAAAATGACAAGTCCACATGTTGATTAAATCGGCAGTGAGCTCCTAATTAAAAAAATATAGCTTCCACATCATACAAACCTTTCAAATCACAGCTTTGCCATTCCTAATCTCGTCAAATAATTGGCCAGGAAAACTGTTAAGCCAGAAGATGAATGTATGGAGTTCAACTGGTAACAAAGCACGGGAACATGTTATTTTTACTACGCTATATTGTAAGTATAGCTAAAATACTCAAAGATTCCTAAGAGCAAAGGTGATTGTATTTTCTTATCTCTTTCAAATTATTATACATCTTAGACTGTAAATTGAAAATCTCAGATGTGATGTCTAGTTATACCATAATTTTTGCGCAATTTGACAAATATGACTAACATTCAAAGCTCACTCTCACCCCCATTATCCAATGATTAACTGGGTCAGTGTGCTAGTTATGGTGATCCTGTGCATTTTATTCAAGACTAACTCTCAAGAGGTTTGTGATAGTTCCCTATGGAGGCAAAACAGAAGATGTAGTTAAGTTGTATGTGTGCAAACAGTAGACAGAAAGATGAGGGCTAATGCGTGCACCTTGTTACCTAGCCTGATGCTTTATACAATTTCTTTCCTATATAAAGGTAGGGAATAGCTCAAGTGAAATAACTAAACTATGCAAGAGCAAGAAACAATATCTACTGTCCACCTCAAGACAGAGGAAGAAAGTTCCTGAAATGATTAGCATGCATTCTGATTTCTTTCTGCAAAACCTTTGCTGGCTATCATCGTCCAAAGTGCAGACTACCAAACAGAACATTAACTCAGGTTATATGGTTTCAGAAAAAAATACAAATTCTAATGTACATTGGAATGTTAATACATTTGTAGAGTCGTTACACCACCTTACTGAAACTCAAATGATGCACAAGTTTTTCTCTTGCCGTTCAAGTATCAGGTTTGTTTGTTTGTTGATGTATGTCAGTGATGGCAAGCCTATGACACCTGTCACAAATGACACACTATGTGATCTTTGATGATACCCCTAGAGGCTGCAGGAGAACGTGGTGTAAATGAGGCGCAGCCTCCGGACCCTCTGGAAGTCGCACGAGAAACCCTTGCTCTTGCGCGGCCTCTGAAACCTCCAAAAAGCGCATGAGAACAGGCCATAATTTCCCACTCCTTTTGGAGACTGTAAGGCCACACAAGAGTATTGTCTGAGGTTTCCAGATATCCAGATCTTGGACAGGCCTTTTTGTTCTGAGAGACAAGGACAAATTGAAAAATATTTACAACTACGTAACTTTTTTGTTTATTCATTGAATTTATACGCCACCCATCTCACAACCCAAAGCAACTCTTTATTACAAATTGTTTCTCTTTTATCTGGGGAGGGGGGTCATATCAGCAGAGTCCAGCTGAGCAGTGTTTGAATTTTTGACATGCTCAGCCCAAAAGGTTTGCCATCACTGATGTACGTTGATGTTTTAACAAACCAATGCGTTCTGGCATGTGTAGCAAGGCACAGTAGAGGCGCAGAATTTTTTGTCTTTCAGAAGTTGGGATTGTCACTCCCGCAATCCCTTCTTAGCCTCATTAGCCACGCTGGCTTTTCCTGGTAGCTGTGGAATATAAAACATTTGGAAGATATTGTTTTTCTCCCCCAAGCGTCTCGCAATAATCCTTCAGATTAGGAAAAAAGATGAGAACGATAAGCAGAATTCTATCGCAACTGAGACAAAATTCTCCTCCAAATAGAGATTAGAAAGCTGAACAATTAGGACTTTTACGATCTCTCACAACATCTGTCGAACAGGACTCATGCTAGCTCAGGAATGAAAGGAGAGACATAAAAGAACATAAAAACAGAGTTCCATGCTGTCCTTCTAGCAAGCATTTACTATTTTAAATAAAGGAAAACTTCTGGAAATAAAATATATTCTTATTTACATCAGAAAATCATCTGGCTGTTGATTATATGTTGTCTTCAAGTTATCTGAGCTGTTCATCTACAAATTTTGCTGGTTCCTTTCCTATAAGGTTTGTAACTACATATATTTTGAATAGTGGCAATACACAGACACACAGACACGTACATTACATACAGATAACATACATACACACATAATTTTTATTAATGTTTAACAACACACAGAAACAAAATACCTAAACAAAACATACAATACATAATAGAATAATATATAACAAGAAACAAAACAATATATACAATACAAATCAAAGGAAAAGAAAAAAGAGAAGGAAAAGAAAACAGAGAAGGAAGGAAGGAAGGAAGGAAGGAAGGAAGGAAGGAAGGAAGGAAGGAAGGAAGGAAAACCTTTCTTACGTAACATTCCTGACCTAATTCTGTATGGATATTTTTCCACAAGCCCCCCAAAAAACCACACATGTTCCCCTCTTCCATTGTAATCTAAGGTATATAACTTGTATATTATACAACATACATTAACTCACATACTATATTATTATATGAGATAATTCAGTTATTATATGCATTTCTGTTCTTTAAAATTATGAACGAGATAACTTTTTACTCCTATTGCACATTCCCTTTCTTTCAAAGGACACATCAACATATAGGTGTCTCAGTTATTTAGTGTCTCAGTTATTTAATATTTCCAGTCACATTTTTACACAATATTTCTTATACAAGTTTAATTTTAATTCTCAGTCATCTAGTCCAAACTTCTCTGGCAAATTTCTTCAGCAGAAAGTCCCGGAACGGCTTCCCAACGTCCCAAAGCCTCCTTCAGGAGCGCCACCAGTGTCACCATTTCGGCCAAATCAGTGAGTCCGAAAAGCCACCCCTCCAATTTGTGGCTCTGTCTGAAACGCGACGCCCTTATACACTAAGGATGAAAGTTCTCTCTTTGTACAAGCACGGCCGAATTCGTTCAGTCAGATATCTCTCTCCCCTTAGGTTTTGCATCACGTGGTTTATTTTTAAGACAGCGGAGCCACACAAACAAACTAAAACATTCAAAACAGACTCTGAGCAAAGGTCAGATCCACTTTTCCAAACAATTATACTGTGTGTGCAGTGATAATGAGCCCTAAGATAATTAGCTGTAGAGATAAGCCGCTGCAACATGATGGAGAACTCTGTTATTTTTTTATTCAGACAAAATACAGCTAAATATTTTGGGATCATTCCGTCACTGGAATCTCTGTAATAAATGCAAGCAGAATGGCAAGAAAAATCACTTGGCAAAAGCACATCTTTAATGAGCTCTTCCGCTATTCTGAAGGATTGGGGGTTTTGCACACTGCCGGGGTGTGTCTAACATGGATGGAACTGCAAGGTGGGCACAGGATAAAGCGACTCTCTATGTGCAGGTGATTCTCGACTTGGAATCATTTGTTTAGCGGCCATTCAAAGTTACAACGGCACTGAAAAAAGTGACTTACAACCAATCTCGCGCTTACGAGCATCGGAGCATCCCCACGGTCTCATGATCAAACTTCGGGGGCATGGCAATTGGCATGTATTTGTGATGGTTGGAGTATCCCAGGGTTCATGTGATCGCCGCCATTTGCGACCTTATTAGTTTCCGACTAGTCATTGGGGAATGCCGGAACAATGACTGCATGATTCGCTTTACCGCAATGAATTGCTTCACAATCATGGTAAAAAAGATCATAAAATTGGGCGTGGCTCACTTAACAACTGCCTTGTTCAACAACAGATGGTTCCAATTGTGACATAAGTTGAGGACTATGATTTTGATGATGCAGGCAAAGGAAAAATAACCCAGTGGCCAGGATGAGAACTATATTTTCCCCTGTATGAATGAGGTCATTTTTGGAGGACCTCTTGTATGCCCCCCAAGCCCCTAAGGACCAGGAATGAGTCTTTCGGGGAGCTGCCCTTAGGCTTGCAAATTCTCATCGGAGGAAGGCCCATCTCACTTCCTTTGTAATAATCTTCCAAAAGTTGTGAAGGCCTCCCTTTTGGGAAAAGTCTTTTTTCATGTACAGCACTCTTGCTGTTTTTATCAGATTGCTGTTTCAGCATTGTCAGTGGCTGCGTTCACCCAATGCATTTAGCCAGTGTCCCGAACTCACCCATTTTCCTAGGTTTGCGCAAAACGTTGAACTATAAATCAACCAATTAGGTTCTTCCTAATGCACTCAACCAAAAAAACACAAAACACAAATCTAGCCAAAGTCAACAATACCCCACTGTGCAAGCGCAGCTGATCTTTAGTTAATCGGTTTACCCGTGTTGTGTGGATACAGCCACGGTGCTTTATTTATATTTCCATTTTTCCATTTATATTTCCATATTTTGCTAGTCGCAGTGTAATGTCTAGACCTCTGCAGAAGACAGGCAGGATGCAGATAATTTAAATGAACAAATAAGTATTAAACACCACAGGTTTTAGACGTGGAAACAGAATGGTTGTGTGCACAGTAGCTTCTCCAAAACCATTCATAACTCCGAAGATCTTTCAGAAAAAAAACTGTTTTTGTGGTGTTTCTGTGTTCCTCGCAGTGTCTTAGCACGTTCTTATTGTTGCACTTTCTCCTTTTCTGAAATCCACTTGCCCAATCATAGCCCTAAGGCTAGTGCTAAAGATAAATGCAGATTGATCGGGAACGAGATAGACATCAACAGACAGATGCATTTCACGCAAAACAGTTTGAGCTTCCTCTTTCACACCGAGAAAGAGGAGTGTCGTTTATATCTGTAAACCTGCGGCAGCCTTCTGGAATAAAGTCAAGCCGTCACTTTCACCTCAATTTATCCTGCGCCCAGGAAAAGAAAACCATTCCTCCGCTATAATGAGACAAAGGCACCAAAGACCGCTTCAATTTGGCTCGGCCTGTCAGCCGTCACAGGCAGCGCCTCGGGAAAATTCAGCAAGTCCTCAGGTGTGTTGAACCTGTCCAGGAGCTCACCAAGCATTCACTTTGGTGGGGGGGCGGGGAAAGCACGCGACAAAAAGGGGCTCCATAAATTCACTGAACTGGAAAAAAAACAGCTTCCCGAGAAATTTGGCTACCAAATTTATAATAAGATGCTGCTATAGGTGGGGAAAGAAATGCACTGAGGACTGACACTGTTGATTCATAAGGAGGTAAGTTGTAACTGAATTTAAAGTTTTCCTCCAGCTTTGCTAAAAAAGCAACGGCGCGATATGCTCTGACAGCAAGGTAACTTCCATGATAAATGTGCTCTCCAATCTGTGCGCCAGTCAGACGGCTATAAAAATCAGAATAATACATGCAAAGATTTCCATTATATTTCTAAAAAAACACTCATTTACATTTTAAATCACAGGGCAGACAATATGAAACAGCCTTCAGTCAGACAGGTATAAGTGAGAAAACAGATGCTGTCATTAAGTGAGAAACAAGTCAAGAACAATAACAAAAACAATAATCATGGAAGGGGAGAACTTCACCACCTCGGGTCACTAAATGGCTTACTTGGAAAAACACAGCCATGGTTCCTATGATCCTTTTTTCTTGGACCGCTGTGCCAAAGCTGTCAAAGTCATCGGGGTTGTAAAAATAAATCTGCATCTGTGAAACATGGGAGAAAAAAAAGACATTTTTGAGAACCTGAAAGCTAGGTAATATGTTGCTTTTATCAAGCCAGGAGACTAATTCTCATTCTCCTTCCTTTTCCAGCTACCTCACTTATTATTTTATTGATAAAATAATATCATATAATAATAACTTTATTATTAGTATTACCTACAAAGCTAGGAGGATTAGATGATGTCCAAGAAGATGTACAAAAAAAAAACAATTTCAATTTAAAACCCAATATGCTTAATAACAGACACAGAACTTTTAAGACCAAGCCGTGACATCTAATTACGAGAGGCATCCAAGACGATCAAGGTCAGATGAGAGATAATGGGACTCATATGACTATCCCGAAGCCCCTTTTCGATAGACCCCTGACCTCACTACAGTCACATCATCCCAACTGTTGGTTGAACAACACAGCAATAGTTCCCTAGATTTCAAGATGAAGAGTTCGTATGAGCTTGAGGGAAGAGCAGGAGCCGCAGAGGGAGCCCCCAGATGGGAACACCACCGATCAGCTTGGGAGGACGGGGTTTAATGTTAAAACGTTAAAAATGTTGATTGTGAGACACCAAGAGTCTGTTAGGACATTGGTGGCATTTAAATATGATAAATACATACATACATACATGTGACATGAGGCCCACATTCCATCAACCACAAGTGGGACAATTGTTTAGTTCTGAGGTTAAACACCGCATCATTTTTCTCAAAGGATTTCTTTCTTATGGAAAAAAAATATACATACCATATAAATAAGACAGAATGTTTGAACAGTTCTGCCTTCAGAAAAGAGAGACCGGTTGGCATGGAAGCACATTAGCGAGTCATAGTGATGTGCAGCTTACACAAATATGAAGGCAATCAAACAACAGCTTTACTCCATCTGCTCTTCTGCAGGAATTGTCCTACTTTATTAACTCAAAGACTCTACAAATTAGGGGCAGGCATGCACACAGCAACATGTGGGGAGCCTTCTGTGTTCAATAAGCAACATCTGTGCATTTGACTGCTGTTCTATGATAATAAACTCTTGGTGGGTTAGCAACATTTGCACTTCAGTATTTCCTTCACTCACATAGGTGTCTTCAGCAGTAGTATTGCCTATATCTGGCAATTTCCAAGTAAGTAAGTGTGCTAAACTGCAGAAATAAGATCATAATAATTGATGGTTTTGCTGTACTGGGAGTCAACAAATACAAAAAATGTTCTTGCTGTGGATCATGTTATTACAAAATTTTGCATTATAGTAAATTAAGATAATTATTTATAGATAGTTCTCATTCAGTGACCACATTTGGCAAAAATGTTGGTTGTTAAATGAAGTGGTCACTAAATAAAACTGCAATTGTGCTTATAATTTTACTTAACTCCCTTTACTTTACGGACCTGCAAAGCTCATGAATATGATTATAAATTTATTTTACACTGGACATAAATTTACTTTATATCACTGTCATAATTGCAAGAGTCATTAAACAAAGAGTACCTATATCTAGCTTAGTATTGTCTGTAATCTAGTGTCTGGCAGCAGTTCTCCAAAATGTCTTCTTTACAATTTCTTGCAGACACCCAGAATTGAAACTATTTGCCAGAATCTTGGACTATGTTTTTAAGAAAAGCATATATACCACTGAGTTTTCAATTAAATCTCCCTTGCCAATAAAATACATGTTCTGAAACTATGAGCTATGAACTACTTTTAATACTATCTTCCTCACCTGAGCTAGGGTTATCTATGGTAGGATTGTTTGGAATTGCACCACCTTCTCATCAGAAGGGCACTAGTTCCTCCTGCTTTCATTTCCAAATATGAAACACCTTGTCTTGGAAGCTCAAAACCATTATGATTCTTTTCTCCCAAGGGTTTTAGTTGGCATGAAAGGAAAGCAGAGCTGAGGAGTTGTGGACTGTGATAGTGATATTCTTGTTTAACTACCCATGATAACATTCCCTATAATAAAGAGTTACCTCCAACTATTTGAAAAATGCCGAGATATTCTTTTTTACTTTTTAATGTTTCAAAATAATCCAGTTAAGTTTGATTCTGTTTCTATAATCCAAATTAACACATTTTCCTACCGAAGCTATAACCCTGAAGAGCAAAAGTATGCACAGTTTTAACTATGAAAACAAAAGCATTCTAAATTCTGAAAATGGCACTAATGACAATATACAGCCTTGTCGAACTCCTTTCCCAATTTAGAACCAAACTGTTGTTCCATGTCCAGTTCTAACTGTTGCTTCTTGACTAGCATACACGTTTCTCAGGAGACAGGGAAGGTGGTCTGGTAGTCCCATCTCTTAGAATTTGCCACAGTTGTTTGTGATCCACACAGTCAAAGGCTTTAGCATAGTCAATGAAGCAGAAATAGACATTTTTCTGGAATTCCCTCACTTTTTCCTTGATCTAGCGAATGTTGGCAATTTGATCTCCAGTTCCTCTGCCTTTTTGAAACCTAGCTTGTACATCTGATAGTTCTCAGTTCACAAACTGCTGAAGCCTCGCTTATAGTATTTTGAGAATAACCTTGCTAGCGTATAGTCAACTACTTGTGTTAAATTATTAAATCCAGTGATGCCAAGAGGCAAGACTTTCAGCAAAACGAGGCCCTCCAAACAAAGCAGAATTTCCTTCGCAGATGTGATAGTCTATATAATTGTCCATGAGAGATAGGAACAGGACGGAAGACTAGGCAATGAACACATAAGAGCCAGTTAAGCCCTCAAAAGCAATGGGGTATGGCAAACTCTCCCTAATTTCTTTGACTATAAAGGTGAAGGAAGACAGAAGCACTTTCAGATTTGCAAGGCATTGTTACTTTAAAGGTAGCGTTAGTATTCTTGACTGGTACTTTGTCTCCCTCCTAAATGTTGAGATATAATTTACAGAAAATAATACTGGCTGGGTTGTTGCCTGGCTCAAGAAGGACTATACATGATGTTGGAGTTCCTGGACATCCAGTAAAAAAGGCTACAGGATTCTACTGGAGAAGGAAATGGCAACCCACTCCAATATCCCTGACAAGAACAAAAGACTAAAAGATATGACATGGAAGATGAGCCCTAAGGTTGGAAGGGATCCAATATGCTACTAGGGAGGAGCAGAAGACCATTACAAGTCACTCCAGAAAGAGTGAAGTGGCTGGGCCAAAGCCAAAAGGATGCTCAGCTGTGGATGTGTCTAGAGATGAAAGGAAAGTCCAATACTGTGAAGAACAATATTCCAAGAACCTGATCTATGAATCATAGTGAGATCTATGAATCAAGGTAAGCTGGATGTGGTAAACATGAAATGGCAACACTGAACATCAACATCTTGGAATCAGTGAACTAAAATGGATGGGAATGGGTGAATTTAATTCAGATGGCCACTATACTACTGTGGGCAAGAATCCCTTAGAAGAAATGGAGTACCCATTATAGTCAATAAAACAGTGAGAAAAATAGTACTGGTGTACAATCTCCAAAACAACAGAATGATCTTTGTTCGAATCCAAGGCAAACCATTCAACATCACAGTAATCCAAGTCTATGCCACAACTACTGATGCTGAACAGGCTGAAGTTGATCAGTTTTATGAAGGCCTGCCACACCTTATAGAGCTCACACCAAAAAAATGAGGTCCTTTTCATCAAAGGGGATTGGAATGCTAAAGTATGAAGTCAAAAGTTAACCCGAATAATAGGCACATTTGGCCTTGGAATACAAAATGAAGCAAGACAATGGCTAACAGAATTTTGTCAAGAGAATATGCTGGTCATAACAAACACATTTTTCCAACAACCCAAGAGGCGACTCTATAGTTGGACATCACCAGATGGTCTGTACCAAAATCAGATTGATTATATTCTTCTCAGTCAAAGATGGAGAAGCTCTGTACAGGCAGTGGGGAAAACCACTAGGACATTCAGGTATGACTTAAATGATATCCCTTATGAATATAGAGTGGAGATGAGGAATAGATTTAAGGAATAAGATCTGGTAGACAGAATGTCTGAAGAACTATGGACACCTTTGTATCTCTCGTACAGTGTTTTAGCTACTAAAACCATCCCAAAGAAAAATAAATGCAAGAAAGCAAAGTAACTGTCTGATGAAGCTTTACAAGTAGCTGAGGAAAGAAGGAAAGTAGAAGGCAAGGGACAAAGGGAAAGATATACCCAATGGAATGTAATTTCCAGAGAAAAGCAAGGAGAGATAAGAAGCCCTTCTTAAATGAACAATGCAAAGAAATAGAGGAAAATACGCTGGGAAAGAGTAGAGATCTTTTCAAGAAAATCAGAGTTATTAACGGAAGCTTTCATTAAAAAATGGGCATGATAAAGGATAAAAATCGTAGGGACCAAACAGAAGAGATTAAGAAGAGGTGGCAAGAATACACAGAAAACTTATACAAGAAAGATTTAAATGTCCCTGATAACCATGATAGTGCAGTCTCTGACCGAGAGCCAGGTATCCTGGAGCGTGAAGTCAAGTGGCCTGAGGAAACATTGCTAACAACAAAGCTAGTGGAGGTGATGGTATTCCAACCAAATTATTTAAAATCCTAAAATATGATGCTCTTAAAGTGCTGTACTCAATATGCCAGCAAATTTGGAAAACTCAACAGTGGTCACAAGATTGGAAATGTCAGTTTACATTCCAAGCCCAAAGAAGGGCAATGACAAATAATGTTCAAACTAATGTACAATTGTGCTTATTTCACATGCTAACAAGGTTATGCTCAAAATACTACAAGCTAGGCTTCAGCAGTATGTGAACCGAGATCCACCAGAAGTATAAGCTGGGTTTCGAAGGGCCAGAGGAACTCGAGATCAAATTGCTAACATTTGCTGGATCATGGAGAAAGCAAGGGAGTTCAGAAAAACATCTACCTCTGCTTCATTTACTACACTAAAGCATTTGATTCTGTAGATCACAACAAACTATGGCAAATTCTTAAAGAGATGGGAATACCAGACCACCTTTCCTGTCTCCGGAGAAACATATATGCTGGTCAAAAAGCAACAGTTAGAACCAGACATGGAACAATGAATTGGTTCAAAATTGGGAAAGGAACATGATAAGGGTGTATAGTGTCATCATGCTTATTTAACTCATATGCAGAATACATCATGAAAAATGCTGGGCTCAATGAATCACAAGCTCAGGTATGCAGATAACACCACTCTAATGGCAGAAATTGAAGAATTAAAGAGCCTTTTGATGAGGATGACAAAGGAGAGTGAAAAAGCTGACTTGAAACTCAACATTAAAAAAATTTGATCATGGCATTTGATCCCATCACCTCCTGGCAAATAGAAGGGGAAGAAATGGAAGCAGTGGCAGATTTTACCTTCTTGGGCTCTAAGATCATTGCAGAAGGTGACTGCAGCCATGAATTTAAAAGACGCTTCCTCTTATGGCAAACCTAGACAGTGTATTAAAAAGCAGAGATATCACCTTGCCAACAATGGTCCGCATAGTCAAGGCTATGGTTT